>MCFG01000127.1:0-150000 GCA_002104895.1 Anaeromyces robustus | reverse complement strand
ATGCGCCACATATATCTAATTAATAAGATATATATATATTTTTTTCTTAATATGTTAAAGTTTTTGAAATTATTAATGAATAATTTAATATAAAAATATTAATTTTTGAATGTTAAAAAAATGATGAACTTTTATGAATAATAAGAAATGTAGAATTAAAGAAGAAAAATATATATTAATGATATATATTAAATAGTAGTTTTTATAATGAATATAATTTAATTATTTGTATTATAATATTATAGACTTTGCTTTAACTCATTATTAAAAAAAAAAAAAAAAAAAAAAAAAAAAAACTTTATTTTTTATATTAAATATTTTTTTAAATATTTTATATTTTATTAAATAATTTATATTTTATTAAATAATTTAAATAATAAATAATTATGATAAAAATAAAAAAAAGGTTTCTAAATATTGAATAATAAAATAATAATCCATCTAGTACATAATAGATTTTTTTCTGTTTTCTTTTCTTATTAATTTTTTTTTTTATTACTTCTCCTTTAAATATTATATATATTAATCATAATATATATTATATTTATTGGAAGTATTTACTAATATCTTCACCTAAATATTGTTGAATTTGGTTAAGAACCTTTTGAGTTAATTTTTCAACTTCTTCATTATCATCTATAAAAGTTAATTTAAAAAAATATATATAATTTTGTTTAGTAAATGTTATATTTATATAATAAAATGTAATATATAATATTTAATAAAAATAATATATATAAATAAAATAAAATAATAAAAAAATAAAATAATAAAAAAAAAAGTTTTTTTTTTTTTTTTTTTTTTTTTTTTTTTTTTTTTTCTTACCTTCCATTAATTCAGCTAAGAATGGAACAGTTTCTGGTAAAAGAATTAAGAATTCTTCTCCTAATCTCTTATAGAATTCTTCTAATACCTTTAAGGATATAATACGTACTTCTGGATTTTCATCACGAGATTGCATCATTACTTGTTTATTTAAGGATTTCCACATATCTTCATTCTTAACATTGACAGCAAGTTCTCCAAGACATGGTACTAAATAATTATTCATAGCTTCACGATATTCTTCTATATCTTCATGTTTAATTAACATTTGATTGACTAATGGTTTATAAAGACGATCAAACTTTTCAATATTCATAAAACCTTCATTATCATAAAGGAAACATCTTGATAATGCTAAAATAACATATTTCCATGTACTTCCAAAATCTTCATTTTCAGTTTGAGCAAATATTTCTAATTTTTCTATAGTGAAATCCATAAGATTACCGAAATAATGAACAAATAAAGATTTTAAATTATCAAACATCTTTACAATAATCTTATAAAGAATAAGGGAACGTCCTTCAATAACATCAAAGGATAATCCTTGTTTTTCTAAAAATTCGGAAGTTGACCATTCTAATATCTTAACATAAACTGGTTTAAACATAGATTCATTCATTCTCATCACAAGTTTCATAAATGTATCAATCATGACTTCTTCTACCATTTCAATATCTTCTTCCATCATATCCTTATTAACCGTTTCACGTATTTCGAAAGCATGTTGGAAGAATTTAAATATAGCTTTTTGAAGAGATGAAAGTTCTTCACGTTTAATATTAACAATCATAATTTCTGTCATTTGGAAAAGAGCTTCTAATGATATACGTCCATATTCTTTACATTGATTAAGCATTGGAATTAAATTATTTACCATAACTCTAGCTGGAATATGAATACCAATAGATTCAATTAAATTATTATCCTTTTCCATAATTTGTTTCATCATTTCATTATCTTCCATTCTAAGGGATGGATGTAAAGCACAAGTAAGTATAGTCTTTAAATAGGAACTAATAAATTGTGGAATAGATTGTACAATAATTTCAAGAGAAGAAATAGCACTTAATTGGAAAATAATCTTTGAAGAATTACCTCCTCTTTCTCCTTCTTCTTCTTCCTCTTCTTCCTCTTCTTCCTTTAATGTACCTTCTAATTTTTCTAAAAGAATTGGCATGAATTTTGGAAGGAATGGTACTAATCTTGGACCTAATTCACGACAAACACTGGTAATACAAACAATACTTGAAGCACATACTTGAAGATTATCAGAGGTAATACAATGATTAATAACATTATTAAGGATAGACATAAAGAGTTTTGGTTCACGTTTAGAAAAGACTTGAGTTAGGGTTGTAATACATAAAAGAATAGTTTGTTTATTAATAGCACCATCTTCTGTTTTATCATTTTCAGTCATTAAAAGATGACCTAATTCTTCAATAGTTGGTACAAAGAAGTTCATTTCTTCTTCAGTATAATCATGTTTATCATTATCACTTAAAATCTTATCATTAAGAAGTACAGCTGCTTTACGACGAATTAATGGATTTTCATTCTTTAATAAATCAAGAATAACATTAAGAATTGAATGTAAGGAAAGTAAATTATTGACTTTATCTAATACACTATAAGAAGTCTTTAATAAAATCTTCCAGAATTTAGTAGCTGTAATCTTTGCATTGTAGGCACTAAGGTTATTAATTAATTTAATTAAAACTTCTACAATAGCTAAAATAGTTGGTTCAAGTATACTTTCATAATCTTCATTTTCATTAGAAAGCATAGCAACCGCTCCAAGGAAGGATTCACTAGATAATAATTTACCAACAAAATGAATAGCTTCCATTTTAAATTGACGAATCATTTTACTTGAAATCTTTGTAACATTAATTAATGAATTTTCAACTTTTTCCTTGGTTGTGGCATCTTCTTCTTCTTCTTCATCGATAACTATTTTTTCATTTGGTAATTGTAAAGTGAATTTTAAAATATTAAGTACAGTCTTTATTTGACTAACAGCATCAAAACAATTTGCTAAAGAAATACAAAATTCTGGAATATTTTCTAATTCATTATTTTCCATTTTAGTTTTACCCATAGCACCACCACTATTTCTGAAAATAACATGCTTTTCTAATAATAATATTATAATAGTATCCAGGAAGTTTTCAACACCTAATGTGGAAACTAAAATTTCAAATAATCTTAAACGACGATGTTTTGGAATATGTATGAGAGCATCAATGAAAACACCAATAACAGATTTCATTTGTACATCTAATTCTTCCTTTGTAGTAGCTGAAGCAGCATTCTTTTCAACTAATGGTGGGATAATAGTTTCTAAAGTTTGTTTAATAACATGGAAACTGAAATTATCATCTTGACGTAAAATATTAGCACCCATAAAAGTGAAAACTGGCATAATATTAAGAAGGACACGATCTGGATAAATAGAAGCGATTTCAGCCATTAAAAGTAAAGCATAATTATGGGTTTGAGGATTATCGGTAACACGAATACAATTAACAATAATTTCAATACGAATAGAAGATTCATTAATAACAATATTCTTTGCTTTGGCATCACGAATATCTTCTAATAAAGCATCAAGTGTTAATTGTTTTAAATATTCTAAAGTACCAGCAGCATAGGACATTTCAGAAGTATTAAGAATAGATAAAAGATTAAAAAGTACTGGAATTAAAAGTTGAGCATTAACAATTTTAGCCTTACTATTTAATAATTCTAAAATAGCAGTAATATAATTTAAACGGTTCATATTTTGATTATTATCCTTTTTACTCTTTTTAGCACGTTGTTGTTGTTGTTCTGTTTCCATAGAATTAGCTGAAGTTAATTCATTAATAACATGTTCAGCTTGAATCTTAATAGTTTTAATCACTTCCTTTGTCTTAAGAATAAGATTATGTTCACCATTAACAATTAAATAAATCATTTGACTAAAGAGAATTTGTTGTTTAGAGGTTGTCAAAGCATCATAAAATTCTGGGGTAAGAATATTTAAGGCAATTAATGGAATAACATCACTTTCAAAGGCATTCTTTTCAGATGAAATATCATAAGAGAAAAGATTAATAAAAAGTTTAAGATATTTTTGTTTTTCTAAAGTTTCAATAGTGAAACAATTAACTAATAATTTAACAAGAGTTAATTTATTTTCAATTTCACGAGTTTTAATTTCACCAGAATAATTCTTTAATTCTTTTAAAGTAGATTCTAATAATGGATAAAGTATTTTTATTTTATTAGAAGAATCAATATTCTTTAAAAGTTGTAAAAGTTTAACTTTAGCATAAACGGAATTAACAACTAAAATATTTGTTAATAAAAATTCTAATAAAGAATTTTTAGCTTTAGCCTTACTACGATTATCTTTATCATTCTTTTGAAGACGATCTGTAATGAAATCTTCGATATAATTAACATCTGCAATAAATTCATTTTGATGTTTTAAAACATCATCAACAAATTCAGAAATATCTTCAGATTCTAAATATTGAAGATGTGAGGAACTACCACCATAGAAAATATCATATTTAAAGATTTTTTCTGGTGTCATTACCTTCCAAGCTTTTGGATCTTCTTTTAATTTAGAATAATTATCTTGAATAGCTTTGAAACTTTGAAGTCCAGATTGACGAATTTCTTTATTTTTATTCATTAAAGTTATAAGAAGATTTGGAACAACTAATTGGAAATCTAATGGCTTTACATTACAATAAGAATTAATACAAGAACCTGTCATAAATAAACTAGAAAGACGAGTAACTATATTGAAATCACCCTTTATCCAGAAAGAACAAGCACATGGGATAGAATCATTCTTAATATGTTCATCAAACATTTTAGTAATCATAGCTTGATGATTAATATACATTTTACCAGAGAAGAAAAATAAGAAAAGTTTTGTAAGAATAGTTTTAGCTTTATTAGCATTTTCTGACATATCACTTTCAACACCTAACCAAGCAATGGTTTCCTTTTCATTTTCCTTTTCATTTTCATTTTCAGTAGTACGTTTTGCCATATAAGTAATAACACTATTTAAAGTATAGAAAATAGTATAAGCAAATAATTTATTTGAATTTTTGGATTCATCTTTTAAAATTTCTTGACCTAAAGAAGAAGATATAGTACCTTCCTTTTCTTCATTGATGACAAAATATTTTTCATTTAATTTATTATCACAACATTCATCAGCAAAGGAAAGTATAACATCAAGACATTGTAAAATAATTTTATATTGAGTAGAAGGATCATTTTGTAATAAATAAATAATACGACTTAAAAGAAGTAAAACAAGAATGGAAAGATGTTTGGATTCATTTTTGGTAAGAGCTTCAATAAATTCTGGTACTTTTTCTTCTAATACTTTTTTATTTTTTATCATATTATTGGCTATTTGATTAACAATATCACTAATAATTTCTGGACTAGTAATTTTTTGCTTTTTAGATTTAGCTTTCTCACCTAAAACTTTATTTACACCTTGAACTAAAGATTTAGTACTTGGATTAGAAGTAAGAATAGTAAGTGAAATATCAATTAAATCACAAGTTTTAAAAGTGTATAAAAGGAAAGAGAAAAGTAATTGTTCAATACTTTTATCAATTTCTGTGAAAAGAGAAATAGCTTTAACTTTACTTTTAATAGAAAGTTTTGTGGAAAAAATGATAGCAGAAAGAGCCTTATTTAACTTACTTTTTTCAACATATTTAGTTAAATTTGGAATTTCTAATACCTTACTTACCATAGCATCTTCATCATTATGTAAGGTATCAACAATGACTTCTTCAATATATTCTAAAGGTTTATTAGCTTGTTTAGAATTAATAATTTTAATTAATTTTTCTAAAGCCATAAGACGTATAGAAATTTCTGGACTTTGAAGACCAAGGAAAATACTTGTATTATCATCCTTTATCATTTGATATTGGGTACCTTTAAAAATAATGGTGGACATATCATATAATATTTTTTTATCTTCTTCAGATAAGGTAGAAAATATAGATTGAATGGCTGAATGAAGTTCGGAGGAGAAACGAGCTTGAATAAAACTAATCATATTTTTAAAATGATCTGATAATTCTTCCCCATTATGATTAAGAGTAAGAACTTGTTTTAATAAAGTGTGACAAAATTCTTTGGTAATGTTATCATTAATAATTTTATTTGTGGAAACAATTTTTTTGAAAAGAAAAGATAAATGTTGTTTTTCATTCGAATTTTCAATTAAACAATTAATGAAAAGTTTAACAAATTTTTCAGTATTATATGTTTCAGAAATTTTATCTAAATGTTCTTCTAATTGTTTAAATTTAGAAACATATTCAAAAGTTGATTTAGGGAAGGTAGTAATTACTTCTTGAGATTGGAAAATACGTACTAAAGTCATAAGTGATTGACTAGTTAAATCTGAAGTAGTATATCTAGCAATAACTTCCATTAAACCTGATAAAGCATTAATAGTAAGGTTAGAAATATTACATATTTGACAAATAATCATGTATGCAGAAAGTTGTAAATCTTGATGTTTTTTAGTTTTAGCACATTCAATAAGTACTGGAAGCATAAATGTTAAAATATCACTTTGAATTTGAGGTAATGATTGTAAATATTGAATAGAAACTAAAGTATTAGTGATCCAAAGAGTAGTATTTTTAATTTGATTTCTAATAGAATGATGAACCATTTTATAAAGTTTTTGAATGACAGCACGATCTTTAACACAACGTTGAACTAAAGTTTTTCTATCTAATGGAGCTTTTAAAGATTTTAAAAAATACCAAGTACTACCTTCTTCTAATTTTAAAATGGAAACCATATTAAGAAATTGTGCAGTTTCATGATAAGGTAAAATACATTCCATAATACCGTCAATATTATAAACATTAATTTTATATCTACGAATAAGCCATTCTAATGCTTTACCAGCAGCATTATCTAAAAAGTGTGGAGAAAGAAGTCTTAAAAACATATTGATACTTTCATCTAATTTATCATTTTCAGCATTAGTTTGTTGAGCTCTATTTATATTTTTCATAGTTAAAGAAAATAATGTTTTTTCATAGTTAGCAAAACGTTTTTCATATTGTTTTAAAGATTCTAAACCTGATTTACCAATAGAGTAAATTGTATCTAAATCATAATCGGCTGCAACTTTATTATCAAAAAGATATGAATCTTTATATTTGATTTGAAGTTTTTCAACTCCTTTAGATTTTCTAATTTTTTGTAATTGAGCTGCTATTGAAGACATTTTGATAAATTCTTTAATTCTAAATTAAATAATTATTTTAATTTTTTGATTTATAATTTAATGATTATTTAAATACTTTTTTGATTTATAATTTAATGATATTTATCTTTTATTTTAATTTAAATGAATTTCATTTTGACATTTAGTTGATATTAACATTACGTATGCATATTAATAGATTAATATATTGTTAATAATGATTAATAATATATAAGATATAAAGATTTAATATTTTTTATTTAATAATATATTAAAATTTAAATATTTTTTAAAATATTTTTTATATATTTTACTTTTTATTTTTAATTATCTTATTTTAATAATTATATTGTATTTATTAATATATATTTACCTTAAATAATGATTTGAAATGTGATGAACAAAAAAATGAATTTTACTAAAAATCTATTTTAATAAATAAATAATTATATAAAAATATAAAAATATATATAAAAAGAACTGACAATATATTAATAAATAAATAAATAAATTATTAAATTATTAAATAGTGTAATAAATAAAAAGATATGATTAATTTAAAAAATAATAATCAATTTAAAGATTAGCAATTTTATTTTTTTATCTATTATTATTATTATTAAAATAATATATAATAATAATAAAGATATATAATTCTATTTATTATAAAAAAATCTTTAAATGTTATTAATGTGCAATTCTTAAAAAAAAAAAAAAATTAAAAAAAAAAATTTAAAAAAAAAAAAAAAAAAAAAACTTTGAAAGATTTTTAAAATGAGCCAATCATATTTTAATTTTTTTAAAATAAATAACTTTTTTTTATTATTATATAAAATTTAAAATAATAATAAATGATAAATAAAAAAATAAATATAATAATACCATTTTTATAATTAATTTTTTTTTTTTTTTTAATTATTTTTTTTTATTAATCCACAAATTTAATTTAATTTATTTATATATTTATATTGTTATATTATATATATTAGTTCCATGATTAATGATTATTAGAAATCATTTTTCTTTTCTTCTCATGTTTAGTTAGTAACAAGAAATAATTAATTCCAATGATTGAAAAAAAAAATTTTTTTATTATGTATATAATATTATATAATAAAATAAATATACGTCATATCATTTTAAATTAAAATTAATTTATATTTAAAAAAAAAAAAACTATATATTTTTTAATTTTTATTTTATTTTTATTTTTTCATTTTTTTATTTTATTTATTTTTAATAAATATTCTTATAATAAATTTTATCAATATTCTTATAATAAATATTCTTATAATTTTTTTTTTCAATTTAATTTTTTTATAATATTATTATCTATAGAGTATTTATCTATTTGAGTATTTTTTATTTCAGATTTTTCAGTTTTATCACAATAAGCATTCATGGCTTCTTCAATGGTAAAGTTAGGATTTTCAACATAAACTTGAGTAGCTCTCATAAATTGTCCATGACAAAATAAAACAATATAATGATATTTATTTTCATCTAATTCTTTTAACTTTTTAAACATAGAACGTACACGTTCATAAAGCATAAAAAATGATTCAGCATTCTCACCATCTTGATAATAAGGGTCTCTTTTTTTCCAATATTCTAAAACAAGAGGACGTCGTTCTTCCGTTGTTGTATTACAACAACGAGAAGGTTCAATATAAGTAAATTCTTGAATTGGCCAAGTTTCTACAGGTGTATCATTATATTTATTACATACAGGTTTTGAAGTTTGTTGAGTTCTTAAATAAGGTGAAACAACAATTAATTCAGGTTTATTAATAACTTGAGTTAATAATTTTTCAGCTTGTTGATGACCAATAGGTGATAAGGGTATAGTTGAAGGTATTGAAGTTTTTTCACCACTATTTGCTAAACTTTGCCCATGACGAATTATCCAAATTTCTTTAACCATTTTTTTTTTTTAATTATTAATTTAAAAGCGTTTTAAATTTTATATTTTATTACTATGTATATTTTGTGTATTAATTGTTACTTTTTAAAATTTTTTATTTACTTTTATATATTAAGAAAATTTTCTTTATTAAATGACTATTAAAAATAATATTTAGTATATAATTAATTTTTAATTTTGAAATTTCAATTTTGAAATTTCAAAATTTATAACATGGTTTATTATTGTTTAAATAAGGAATAAATAAATAAAAAATAAAATTTTACAATTTTTAAAATATTTTATAATAATGAAATAATTTTTTTTTATTTTAATTTTCTAATATTTATATTGTAATATATTGATAAATGTATAATTAATTAAATTATTTAAATATATTAAAATTTGGACAATAAATATATTATTAAATAAATAAAAAAAAAATGCATTAATATATAGTTATTTTAAAAGTTTTTTAATAACTTTAATAAATGAAGCATTGAAAAAAAAAAAAAGATTTTAACATTAAAGAATTAAAATAATAATAAGAAGAACAAAAGAGAAAAAGAATACTAAAAAAGAATAAGTAATAAAAGCACCTTTATTACTTCAATATATATTATGTATATTATGTATCATTATTATAATATAAAATAATTTGAAAAAAAAAAAAAAAAAGATATTCTAAACTTATTCACACATAATAAGAAGAGCACAATATAAAAAAAGATAAAAAAAAATTATTAATTACAGAATTATGACAGGAAAAACAAAAAACTCAAAAGAATATAATATATTACATGAAAATAAGGAGTAAATATTTTGAATATTAATAAATAAAATATAATATTAATTTTTTTCTAATTAAAATTTGATTTTTTTTTTTTTTTTTTTTTTTTTTAAAAAATTTCTTAAATGTTTACCTCATTAACTTATTATAACTATAATAAACAATATTATATTTACATTATATATAAAATATTTTAACAATTATGTATAAATAAATTAATAAATTAGTTATTTATTAGTAGAAGATGCCATTAAAGTATTAAAAATTCAATTAGCTCAAGCTGAAAAAGATATTAGAATATTAAAAGAGTATAAAGAAAAAGCTCTTGCAGATCCTATTGGTTTTGTTGAAAACTTAATTAATAAAGTAAAAAAAAAAAAAAAAAAAAAAAAAAACAAAAGAAAATAAAAATATTAATAAATATTTTAATATTAATATTTAATATTATTTTAAAAAATATATATATAATATAATAAGAATTAAAATCACATTTCATGGAATGAAATTTAATTTTAAAATTTTGATTTATAATTACATTTAAAAATTATTATTATTATCATTTTATATTATATATATATATTAAATTATTAATATATACCATTATTTTTTTTATATTACAAAAGAAATATAAAAATATACCAAGATTACAAAAAGTAATTTCAATACCAAATATTGATTTGTCAATATATCAACCTCATTCTTTAAGACGTAAGTTGAAATTATATACTACAAAGCTACCAGTATTAAAATTTAATATAAATATAATGTATATATTTATGTATATATATGATAATAATATATATTGTTTTATTCTTGGTTTTTCAAAAATATATATATATATATTATATGTTTTAATAAATAATAATAGATGCTAAAACATTTTCAAATAGTAATAATAGTACACAGAACTTCTATAAAGAAATAAGTTATTCAGAAGATACTTCACCTACTTCACCAGTAAATTTTCAATAATTATAAATATTTCTTTTATAATATAAATTTGGTTAATAATAATGATAATAATAATATGACTCTTTTTTTTTGTATATATTATATATATTATTAACTTATTATTATTAAGAATTCCAAAAAGAAAAGAACATTTAAAGAAATCGACGATAAATCGTAAATACTCATTATATAATAATAATAATAATAATAATAATAATAATAATAATAATAATAATAATAATAATAATAATAATAATAATAATGATAATAATAATAATACTAATAATAATAATACTAAAAATTTTTTTTTGTTCCTTTTATTATTCAACATATATTAACAGAGTAAATATTATTTTATTTCAAAAATTATACAATATATTATTATATTATTAATCAAATGAAAAATAATATTCAAAGATTTTATATATTTTTCTATTATTTTATTTTTATTAAAATTATTATATATAATACAATATTTTTTTCTTACATTTTGTAATAAATAAAAAAACCATTATTAGTCATTTTATACTGAAGAATGGACTGAAGAAGAAATTGTAAAAAAAAAAAAAAAAAAAAAAATTTTTTTCAATAATATTTCTTTAATCAAAAATAATTAATAATTTATAAAATATTTTATATTTTATTATGTCGAAAATATTCAACAATATTATCAATATTATTATTATAATTTTATAAAATAATTAGGATTATTTATGGAATTTATTAGAAATATTTCCTGAAGAATCTGTTCCTATGACACGATATGTAAAAATATCTAATCAATTAGAAACAAAATCACCTAAACAAGTAATTTTTTATTTTACGATTTATATATAATACATTAAAAATAATATAAATAATTATAATAATAAACTACTATAATTAATTTTAAAATTAATTCTTTTATATTTTTTATTTATTTATTTATTTATTTATTTATTTATTTATTTATTTATTTATTTATTTATTTATTTATTTTTATTTTTTATTGTATCATATAATATACTTTTTAATTATTATACTTTTTAATTATTTTAATTTTATATATAATATATATTAGGTTGAGAAAAAAGTACAAACACTTTCAAAAAGAAGAAGGACAACTCGAAGAAGGTTAAAGCCTCAAGTAAATATTTATAAATACTTGACTTTTAAAAATATTAATATTATGAAATAATATTTAATATATGTATTATTATAATAAACAAAGATTATCATAATAATTTTATTGTTAAAATAATCAAAAATAATAATACTTTTCGTTTTTGTTTTGTTTTAATATATATATATATTTATATAATATAAAATATGAATATTTTAAGAAAATTGCTACTGAATCAAAAATCAAAGCAGAAAAAACATTATACTCAAATAGGTATTATAATAATTAACATTTTACATTACATTTAATATAATTTGAACTTTCCTATACAAATAATTATATATATATTAATAATAATAATAATATTGTATATATAAATATAGATTTAGTGGTGCAATATATCTAAGTACTCCAACGGTATATATGTCCGATGAAGAAGAAGATGGAGCAGCTCTTTTAGGTACTGGTTCAGTTAGTATGACATCAGCAGCAGCAACAGCAACTGTTGATCCTACAACTCCAAATTCAACTAATGCACGTTCAAGAAGTCGAAGAAATGATATAATAGTTAAAGATGATGATAGTAGTGATGAAGATTATCAAGAGCCTGTCTCAAGACCTAGACGTAATAATAGTACAAATAATACTTCAGGAGCAAATCATTCAGTATCATATATGACACGTTCTTCTTCATTACCATCAAATTCATCCTCACTTCGCTCAAAAGCTAAAGATGAAAAGGTAAAAGTTAAAATCTAATTATAATAAATAATAATAATTATTAATTATTAATAATAATTAAATAATAATTAATAATAATTTAATTTGACTATAACTAAATTTTTACAAAATTTTATTATTTATGTAATAATAATATATCATTTTATGTAATAATATTATATCATTTTTTATTATTATTATTATTCTTTATTTTAATATTGTGTTATATTAAATGATTACATAATATAATATAGAAAAAGAAACAAAATAATATTTTTGATTTCCAAGATATTAATAATATTCATCATGGAATACAATGTGATAGATGTGGTATAGAACCTATTGTTGGTATACGTTATAAATGTAAAGTTTGTGAAGGAGATAATCAAGTTGATCTATGTGAAGATTGTATATCTAAAGATTATGAAAATGGTAAAAAATTATAATAATGATAATAATATATTTTTAGATATTTTTTTTTTTTTTTTTAATATTATATACTTATATTAAATATTAATTGTATAATTATATAATTATATAATATATAAATATATATGTATTATTTTTCATTATTTCTTTTTTCATATAATAAAATAAATAAATATCATTTATAGCATATCATAAAGCAAATCATGAATTTGAAAGAATTGATATATATATACCAGAAGATGATAGAACTGCAATAGCTAGTGAAAGTAAGAAATATATATATATATATAAATTAATAATAATATAAATAATTTATTCTTTCTAAAATAATTTAATTAATATAATACATATTACATTATATATATTATATATTATTTATAAAACACTAGATTATTCATATTTGGGATTTTCAAGACAACTTTAGTTTTTAAACTATGATTAATTAGTTATTATTTATTTTATACTTATTAAATAATTGAACAATTAAACTATTATTATTATTTATTAGATCATTAGTAATATACCTGTTTATTATAGAGTGTTTATTTATTTTTATTTAATTGTTTTATTTATTATTTATATTTAATTCATGTCATTTAAATTATTATTAAATAATATTTAATAATAATATTATAATACAATGAGAAGAAATAAAAATTTTATTTTCTATTTTTTATTTTTTCAAAATAAATAAAAAAATAATTTATATACCTAAAAATAAACTAATTATTTTTATTATTGTCACTATATTAAATATTATTACCATATATAACAGATTTTTCTTTTTTTTTTATAAAAATATTTAAAAAAATATAAATAATCTATCATAACACAAAAGTCATTCGTACTATATAATAAATTGAAATCTATTATAAAATTTTATAAATATAAAAATCTTTTTCTTCTTATTTTTTTCCCATTTATTGTTAATAGATTAATATGTATATAAAATTATTTTTGATATTTAATTATATTAAACAATATGTTTAAAACAAATAAAAACATAATTAAATTATTATAAACAACTTTTTTTTTCCTTTTTTTTTTTTTTTTTTTTCTCAATTAATTTTAATAAATATAGAATTATTTGTAAATTATGGATGTTTTTTTTTTTTTTTTTTTGTTTAATAATTAATAAAAAAAGTAAATAAATAAATAAAATGAATTTTTAAAATAAATACTTAATTTAAATATTTTTTTAATATTATATATAATTTATTATTTCATTTATCATTTAACAATTAGATTTATAATCTCTTTAAATAAATAAAAATATTATACCTTGATTAAGGTATTATCAAAGTATTGAACTAAAAATAAAGAAATGAAAATAATACTAAAAGATGTAAATTTATTTAAAACATTTGGGTTAGATTAAAAGTATCTATTAAAATTTAAATATTAATACAAATGGGTTACTTATTTAATATTTAAAGTTTTTTAAAGAGGAAAAATTTTCCAAAATTTCCTTTTTAATAAGGTAAAGAAGAGCTACCAGTAATTTAAAAATTTTCAATTTTTTTCATAATACTTTATTTGTATTTAATACGAATGGAGGAATTAAAAATAAATAAATAAATAAATAAATAAATAAATAAATAAATAAATAAATAAATAAATAAATAAATAAATAAATAAATAAATAAATAAATAAATAAATAAATAATAATAGTCAATTTCCATATATGTATAATTTAATTTTTGATATAAAAAAATAAGATTATTAAATATAAATAAAAGTAATTTATTTAATATAAAATTTTTAAAAAAGAAAATAATTTTTATATTAAATAGAACAATTAAAAAAGAAAAAAAAGTTTTTATTTTTTCATAGATTTTTTTTGAATATTTTGAATTCTATAAATGAAAAGAATGTTGTGTAAATATTCTATTATTAATTAAGTTTTAGCTAATTCCATTCTATTTTATTATATGGTGTAAATTAATTATTATATATTATTAATAATATATAATAATATAATAATAATATATAGAATTAATAGTAATAATAAATAAGTATATATAATTACTTTAATTGTTATAGTTTCAGGTTTAATTTTTATAAAAATTAATATTAATAATTTTGATCTTTCAATTTATAAATATAATTGAACCAATTGAATTTTGTACAACCTCAAATTTTTGAAAATTTTTTGAAAAAATTAAATAATAAAATAAATAAATAAATAAATAAATAAATAAATAAATAAATAAATAAATAAATAAATAAATAAATAAATAAATAAATAAATAAATAAATAAATAAATAAATAAATAAATAAATAAATAAATAAATAATATACTTGAGTAGAGTTATGTAGTATTAAATTTTGGTGTTTAATTTTTTCTTTTATGGTATTGTGGATTAACAAATGAAATTCTTATATCCATTATAAAAAGTATTTATTATTATATATAATATAAATACATTATATATTATTATTATTGTATATTTTATTATATATTAATATATATTGTTATATATTTAAAAACTATTTATTATTATTTATTATTTAAACTTTCATTATTTATTAATTAAATACTTGTATGGTTTAAATATAAAATCCTTTTTTTTCTGCAGTAGCTGTAATGAAAACAAAAAGTTGAATAAATTTATTTCTTAATAAATAATAAATCTATACTATATTAAATATTATAATATCATATCATATAATATATTATATTAATTATAGAATTTTGAATGAAAATATGTTTATGAAGATTTTTTAATTAATCAATATAGATTTTCTATATAAAAAAAAAACAATATAATAATAATATTAAAAAGTTTTCTTTTAATTAATGATTAAATATTAATACAATTAAATATTTCGCATAAAACAAAACAAAGTAGATAAATCTAGTACAAAAAGAAAAAAATAACTACTAAATAAATAAACTTAATAGACAAATGTATTTGTTAAAAAATACAATAAATTTAATAGTCATGATTTTTTTTTCCATATTTTCCTTATAGTTAATTAGAAGAAATTTATTAATTAATATGATGGAATTTATTACTTATACAAAATAACAAAATATCAGGAACAAAAATAAAATAAATACAAAAAGAATGATTTTAATTAATATATATATTAAATAAATATATAAATAAAATGTATATAAATAATTTAATTAATTTAGTTTTCTGTGTTTTATAATATTATTTAATATAAATTAGACTATTTAATTTTTCCTTTTTTATATATTAATACTAATATTACTAAATTAATAAAATGTTACACAAATATTAATACTAAATTAGATAAAAATATATTGTTCCATATATTTAACTATATTTTAACGTATATAAAAAATATATAATACACTTTTTTGTTTACTTTTTTTTTTTTTATTATTAATGATACAACAAAACATAACAAAAAAAAAAAAAAAAAAAAACTTATTTTTTATATTAATTAATGAATGAATATTAATAATTATGTATATTATCAATATACTTATTATATATATTAATATATATTCCTTTTTATATAGTTTTTGTATTTAGTTATATTATATAAACTTATAAATTATATACTAATTTATTATTATTTAATATTATAACAGAGTAAAGTTTTTTATTAATAATATACTAATATAACATTGGTATTTCTTTTATAAAAAAAATTATTTAATCTTTGAGTTTTTATTAAATTTTTATTCATTATTTATTATTTATTTAATAATAATGTATTAGAATACATTATTAATATATCATTAGAATAGAAAAAATTAAATCAATATTTTTTTTTATGAAATAAAATTGAACTTTATTGAATAATAAAATTAAATATTTTTAAAATGTGGGTGGAAAAGTTTATATTTTATTTATTTTTATTTATTTTTTATATAAATTAAAAGTATAAAAAATATATATAAGTAAAGTTTTGTAATAAGTTTTGTAACAAGTTATGGTGTGAATCATGAAAAATTTTTTTAATGTTCCTCGGTTCGTTTTAATTTTATAATTGAAATGTTTCTAGAATGATGATTTAGTGATTTTTTTCTTTATAGAGAAATAAGAATAAATAAATAAATAAATAAATAAATAAATAAATAAATAAATAAATAAATAAATAAATAAATAAATAAATAAATAAATAAATAAATAAATAAATAATAAAGAGAATAAAGTTATATTAACATAACTAATTAGTATATTAAATAGTATATAAAATTTTGAGAATCATAATTAATTATTTCATAAACATTGTTTTTTCTAATTGATTGTATATCTTTGTAATAATATTTTGTTATATACTTATTTATAGGAATTATTAATATAATATATAATAAAAAATAAGTATTATTAGATATATAAGTTAATATTAGTAAATAAACTCATTTATTTTTATTATTAATAGTAAAATTAAAAACATGAGAAGATAATAAAAGTATGTTATATATAAATAAAAGATGTTTATAATACTAAAATGAAGGATCCTATGTCTATGTATATTTTAATATAATAAAAATCTTTTTTTTCTTTTGCCATTTATATGTATAATAAATATAATTCTATATCTATTATATTATAATATATAACAGATATTTAAATTTTATTATAAATAAATATATGAATGGAACTATGATTATTCCATAATTAATTTATCCATATATACATTAAATAATATATGGATAAAATTTTTTTTTTTTTTTTATTTTTGTATTTATTCTGTTTTGTTTTTTATTAAATATTAATTAATATTTATGTATATATTGTTTTATTAAAATATTTATTATAATATATTATTTATATTATTTATTATTATATTATTTAAATTAATTTAATTAATAATAAAATTTTAACTATTTTTTAATAATCATAATATGAATTTTTTTTGTATGGAAAATAATATGAAAAATTAATATATAAATCAAAATTTTGGATTTAAAATTATTTTTTTTCCTTTTTTTATCAACTTAAAATAAAAATAAAGAGAAAAAGATAAAAAAAGAGAAAGAGAAATTAAATTATTAATATATTTATTTATTAATAAACACATATTTTTTTATATACCTTTATAAAAAAGTAATTTTTCATATTTATTGTATACATTTGGTTTTATTATTTAAATATTACATTTAAGTGTTGGAATATTATTAATATACATTATTAATATTAAATAATTATAGTAGTTTATTAATATTGAATGAAACTATAATATATATGAAATATAAAAATAACAACACTAATAGAAATATATGTAGTATGCAATTTATTGATCTCATAAATAAATTAGTAATTAAATTAATAGATAGATAGATAGATAAACAAACAAACAAACAAACAAATAAATAGATAAATAAATAAATAAATAAATAAATAAATAAATAAATAAATAAATAAATAAATAAATAAATAAGTAAATAAATAAATAATAAATAAATAAATAAATAATAAATAAATAAATAAATAAATAATAAATAAATAAATATTCAAATAGAAAAAAGTTAATAAAATATATGAATGAAATGTTAACTAAATAAAATAGTAGACAATTTTAATTCAAAAAAAAGAATTTTAAAATAATAGTAGACAATTTTAATTCAAAAAAACTTTAAAAATAAGTAAAAATAAAAAGAATAATAGTTTTTGTTTTCTATGAAGTATATAAATATTCATTTATTTATGCCTAGTTTTATATTTATTAATGTAAAGAATATTGTTTTATAAATGAATTAAACTTGTATACTAATATTGTTTATATATTATTTTACTTTGTTATTGATATAATATAAAAATATATTTTAAAAATAGATATTTTTTCTTTTTTTTTTTTTTTAAATTAATAAGGGTAAAATAGTGATTTCAAGATAAATAAATAAAAAAAAATGATATAAATTACAAAAAAATAAAGACAAAAATAAAAATAAAAAATAAAAAATAGAAAATAAAAAATAATATATGATATAAGACGAGGAATATATATATCATAAGAATAAAATATCATAAGAATAAAATATATTATAACACTTGAATGAAGCATAAAATATATATATAAAATAAAATAAAATAATAGAAATATAGTTGTCTTAATAGAAAAAATTTTTTTTCAGTCTTAAAAGAAAAAACAAAGTAAAACAATTTTTTTTAACAATATTTATGATAGAAAATAAATAGAAAACAATAATGTATACGAAGTGTTTGAAAATAATAGAAAGAAAATACTTTTTTTTTTTTTAGTTTTAAATTTAAAAAGAAAAAGAAAAGAATAAAGATAATATTAGTGATTAGAGAAATAAATATAAAATATATAAAATTGATAATAGAAAGGAAAATTTTCGTTTTTTAGAGTTATTAAATATATAAAATATTTTTTTTATATTATATATTTTATTTTTAATAATAATAAAATATTTTATTTATATGCATATATATAATTATTATAGTTAAAAATATAAATACTAATATTTTTATAATATTTTATATTATAATTATTATTTTAATTTTTTTTTAGATATAAAAAACCATTCAGTTTTTATTGTAAATATATAAGAACAATCGAAAACAATAAAATAATTAATAATTTAATTATATAATATTACTATCGTCTTTATATTTAAGTATTTGTTAATATTTTACAAGATATCTTTTATAAAGAAGTTAAAATATATATAATTGTACTCTTTATTTGAACTTAGAAATATAGACTATTTTACTATTTTAAGTAAGTATTTTCTATCACAACAATAAATAAAAAAATATGATGGGTTTTTTTTTTTTATTTTTATTTTAATCATATATATATTTTCCACTTTTTTATTAGTTATTTATATTTGAAAAATATAAATGGAAACAAAATATAATATATTTAATTTATATATATTTCAATATTAAATACATTATATTGTCTATTAATTAATACTAAAATATAAAAATAGATAAATAATTATAATAATATTTTAAAAGTTCATATATATAAATACTTAATAAATATATTATTGAGATACTAATACTAATATTATTTAAAATTCTTAATTTTTACTTTAAATCAATATATATAAATTATATATTTAATTTATATAATTATCTTTATCTTTTTATTAAAATAAAATTAAATATATATATATATATCAGGATATACATTATTATTAAGTATTCATATATAAATAAAATGATTAACATAATTTACAATCAATTACAAAATTTTGTTCCAAATCTTAAAAGCTTGGATTCTATCCAACCATCTAACGATACTGTCGTTAGCTTAGGCTTAGAAGACAAAGATTTTCATGATTTCCAAAATCAAATTTGTCAAGCTGCTGGTATTGCCCCTTCCTCAGCTATTGACCTTTCTTTATTTTTCAAACAATCATCTTTAGAACTTCTTAGCCAACTTTTAATAACTATGAAACAAATAACTCAAAAACCAGGTATTAATCCAGAATATGAAAATTTAATTCAAGTTGCAGTTGTTGGTATTGCTTTAAGACTTCCAGGTGGTATAAATACAGTTGATAAATATTGGGATGTTTTAGTTAATGGAAAATTCTGTGCTACTCCAACTGGTACTAACCGTCATCTTCATCATTATATGACTACAGCTGAACATTTAAAACCAGGAGAACATTATGTTACTAAATATTGTCGTTATGATAGTACTCCAGATGCAGCTCCAATAACTGATTTTGATCCAATGTTCTTTAATATGAATCCAAGTGAAGCTGCTGCTCTTGATCCAAAATTCCGTTGGGTTTTAGAAACTACATATGAAGCTTTACAAGATGCTTGCATTAATCCAGATTCTCTTTCTGGTACTCGTACTAATATTTATACTGCACCAGGTCAAGTTCATGAAATGAATAATTATACTACTAGTGCTTCACCAACTGGTTTTAGTGTACTTAATGGTCAAAGTATGCATGGTGTTGCTTGTGCTTCTTTACCAGGTAGAATTAGTTTTATGTATAACTTATATGGTGCTGCCCATACAGTTGATACTGCTTGTTCTTCTGGTTTAGTTGCTGCTCATGATGCTTTTAAAGATTTAAATATTGGTGAAACTGATCTTGCTATTGTTAATGCCGCTCATTGTCCATTTATAGGTAGTGGTTTCAGTCTTTTATCTATTGCTCAAATGGTTTCTAGAAATTGTAGATGTGCTGCTTATGATGAAGCTGCTGATGGTTATGTTCCAGGTGAAGGTTGTGTTACCGTCATTTTAAAGAGAAAAGATGATGCTATTCGTGATCATAATAAGATTTATGGTTTAATTAATGCTGCTGCTGTTGGTCAAAGTGGTTCCAGATCTTCTATGAGTACTCCAACTGTTGAAGGTCAATCTAGAATTCATAAGGAAGTTTTAAAATTAGCTCATCTTGAACCAAAAGATATTGATTATATGGAAGGTCATGGTACAGGTACAAGTTTAGGTGACCGTATTGAAGGTGAAGCTATTAACCTTATTTTCAAAGGTACTCACTCTGAAACTCGTCCATTAACTTTAGCTAGTGTTAAAACCAATATTGGTCATACTGAAGAAGTTAGTGGTTTAGCTTCTCTTGTTAAAGTTTTATTAGCTATGAAAAATAAGACTGTTCCACCACATCTTCATTTCCATAATCCAAATCCTTCAATTGATTTCAAATCTGTTCCATTACATATTCCAACTCAAGTTGAAGAATGGAAACCAGTTGAAGGTAAGAAGCGTGTTGCTTTAGTTTCTTCTTATGGTCTTTCTGGAAGTGTTTGTGATGCTGTCGTTGAAGAATATGTTGATGATAATGATAATAATAGGGAAGTTTATCCAGTTAATGATTCTTACCAAGTTCTTACCATTAGTGCTAAGAATAATGCTGCTTTAATTGCTGTTGCTGAACAATACATTTCTCTTCTTGAATCACTTGATTCTGATGCTCCAATTGCTGATCTTTGTTACACTAGTAATATTGGTCGTCAACATATGAATTATAGATATGCTGTTACTGGTAGAAATGCCAGTGAATTAGCTGCTA
This sequence comes from Anaeromyces robustus, assembly GCA_002104895.1. Taxonomy (NCBI): domain Eukaryota; kingdom Fungi; phylum Neocallimastigomycota; class Neocallimastigomycetes; order Neocallimastigales; family Neocallimastigaceae; genus Anaeromyces; species Anaeromyces robustus. Next base: position 128,054 of record MCFG01000127.1, on the reverse strand, counting down.
AATTAACTGAATATGTTCATCAAGGTAAAAAAACTGTTCGTTCTGATAAAACTGAAGTTGGTATGTCTTTCACTGGTCAAGGTAGTATTAAACCAGGTGTTGGTCAAGAATTATATAGAAGTCAACCAGTTTTCCGTGATGCTATTGATAAATGTGATACTGTTTTAAAGAAGGTCACTGGTATTTCACTTGTTGATGTTCTTTACAATCCACAACAAGCTCATCATTTAAAGAAAGCTCAAATTGCACAACCAGCTTTATTTGCTTTTGAATATGCTATGTGTATGCTTTGGAAATCTTGGGGTGTTGAACCAACTATTGTTAATGGTCATAGTTTAGGTGAAATTGTTGCTGCTGCTGTTACTGGCGCAATGGATATTGATTTAGCTATTGATTTCATTGTTGAAAGAGCTAGATGTATAGGCGAATATGGTGAAAAACCAGGTACTATGGTTAGTATTTTTGAAAAGGAAGATGTTGTTAAGAAGGCTATTGAAGAATTTGATACTCAAGAAGAAGTTGCTGTTGCTGCCATTAATGGTGTAGCCCACACCGTTATATCTGGTTATGAAGATGAAGTTGATGATATTACTGAATATTTCAAACAAATGAATGTCAAGACTAAGAAATTAAATGTTACTGATGCTTTCCACTCTCCATTAATGGAACCAGCTATTGAAGAATTAGATAAATGGATTGAAGGAAAGGATGATGAAAAATTCAGACAACCATTAAAGGTTAGATTTATTTCTAATGTTGATGGTAAGATTAAGGAAGTTGGTGAACGTCTTGATGAAAATTATTGGGCTGAACATGCTAGAAGTACTGTTAGATTTGTTGATGGTGTTAAATCTATGATTGAATCTGAAAATAATAATATATTAGCTGTGATTGAAGTTGGTCCAGCTGCTACTTTATCTCATATGAGTGCACGTTATGTTCGTGAAAATGAAGCTCTTCGTGGTAAAGGTCCACATTTCATTCCAAGTGGATCAGCTGATCAAAATAGTGAACAATATCTCTTTGATGCTCTTTCTAACTTCTATATGGTTGGTGGTAATATTGATTGGAATGCTTTCCATAAAGCACGTGTTGATTCTGCTACTGGTAAGGAAATTCCACATCATCTTTATAACTTACCACTTTATCCATTCCAAAGATCTCGTTATTGGTTAGAAACTGCTGAACAAATGAAGACACCATTTGATTCTGGTAATAATGCCAATTGGGACCTTTATAAATCTGTTACTGTTATCAACGGTAATAATGATAATGAAGTTATTGTTTCTGCTCCATTAACTCCACAATATGTTAAATATTTAAGTAAAAACCATGTTATTATTGGTCATGGTTGTGTTCCAGCTGCTGCTTATACTGAATTTATCTTTACTGCTATGAAAGCACTTAACAATAATCGTGATGATCTTATTGAAATTACTGATGAAATGTTTGTTCGTAATCCATTAGATATTGAGGAAGATTCTGAAGTTGATTTCATTATGAAAAAGAGAGGTGATCGTTTTGCTATCTATGCAAAATTAGATGGTGGTGTTGAAAATCATATGTTGAATGGAAGTGCTTGTCTTTTAAAGGATGGTGATAATGCTAATCTTCTTGAAACATTACCATCCAAGGAAGAAATGAAATCCTTTATTAATAAATATCTTAATGAAGAAACTATGTATTCTAGTCAAATTATTTATGATAGTATTTTTGAACATAGTTTCTATGGTGGTGGTTTCCCATCTGTTAAAGGTTTTAATGTTGCTAAGGATGAAAAGGGAGGATTCCTTATTTCACGTCTTGATTCAAAGGATAAAACTCTTAATAATATTCGTTCAGGTCTTTCACAAGTTTATCTTTTTGATTCTTCTATTCATTCTAATGCTGGTAGAATGTGTCTTGAAAAATTACAAAAGAAAGAAGAAGACACTGGACCAAATGTACCATTCCTTCCATCTACATTTGAAAATATTATAAAAATAAAACCAACTCCAGATGAATGCTATGTTATTCATAGATTTATTGAAGGAACTGAAGCTAATAGTAATTTCACTTCCTTCTCTGTTTATGATTTAGATGGTAATATTGTAGAATATATTGGTTCCTATCAAACTCGTAGAGTTAATATGGAAAACTTCCAAACTAGTCCAGAATTTGAAATTTATGATTATGAATTTGTTGAAGTTAAAAGTCCACATAAAGATATGAAAACTCTTCCATATTTCTATATTCTTGGTGATCATAAGGGTTATGCTGATGCTTTCGTTGAATATATGAAATCAAAAGAAGGTAATAACTTCCATTACATTAAAGCAGATTTCCCAAATAAGGAAGCTTGTAATGAAGAATTAATTGAAGGTCATTTAAAGGAATTAGGTATTACTACTTCTGGTATGGAAAATGAAGTTATTGCTACCGTTAACTTTATGGCTTTCGACTTACCACATTTACAACCAGAAAATATTGATCATACAAGTGATGAATTTAAGGAACTTTTAAGACATACCTATGAAGATAATTTAATTTTCATTCAAAATTTCACACGTGTTATTGATACCTATGAAATTGAAAGATCTTTCTGTTTTGTTACCAAGAATGCTTCTGATTATTATGAAAATGAAGTTGATCTTTTACAAGCTCTTATTTATGGTATTACAAAGAGTTATTGGAGAGAATTTACTGATACACGTGTCTTTGAAGTTGATAATCATGAAAGTGCTACTCCAAAGGAAGTATCTGAACATGTTTATACTGAAGTTGTTTCAAGTGTTGATCGTTACGATGTTACACGTGAAGTTGTTTATGGTAAAGATAATAAACGTTATGAAAATAAGATTAGAAAAGTTGTTGCTCCAAGTGTTAATTACACTGGAGAAGGTAGTCTTGATTTCAGTGGTACTATTTTAATTACTGGTGGTCTCGGTGGTGTTGGTTATGATGTTTCTAAATATCTTATTACCAAACCAAATCTTAAAGCTCTTGTTCTTACTGGTCGTAGACCAGAAACAGATGAAAAGGTTGCTGCTAAGTTAAATGATCTTCGTTCTGCTAGTAAAAATGTTAAAATTATTTATGCCGTTGCTAATGTTAATTCTGAAGAAGAAATGAAAAAATTATTTGATGATATTGCTGCTTCAGAAAATCCATTAACTGGTATAATTCATACTGCTGGTACTAATGATGATGGTTTAATCTTTAATCAATCCTATGAACGTTTTATGAAATTAGTTCCTGGTAAGGTAGAAGGTCCACTTATTATTACTAAACTTACTAAGGATATACCAAATTTAAAATTCACTATTCTTTTATCTTCTATGAGTAGTTTCTTTGGTAATCGTGGTCAAATTAATTATACCACTAGTAATGTATTTATTAATAAACTTTGTCGTTACTACCGTGCTCATGGTAGAAAGGATATGGTTGCTTTACAATTAGCTGCCTGGCCATCTGGTCTTTCTTCAATTATTCAAGAACCAACATTCCATTTGAATGAAATTAATAGTATTAATTTAATTAGTAACTTTGCTTCTGTACCAGGTGATATTCCAGCTTCTGCATTTGGTGGTCCAGTTATTAAATGGAATGATGTTCAAGATCATGCTATTTGTGATCCAATGTATCGTCCAGTACGTCCAGCTAATCGTCCAAGAGTTAATTGGAAGGTTGATAATGATACTGCTTATGTACCAAAAAGTGTTTCCAGTAGTTCTTTAGCTCTTAATGCTGGTATGGGTTCAAAAGGTGATTCCGGTATTGGTAATAAATCATCTTCTAATGAAGTTACAGAAGATAATGTTTATGCTATTATGGAAAGTGAATTAAAGAGAATTCTTCAATATAGTGAAAATGATGAAATTGATCCATATCAATCTTTAACAGAATTAGGTATTGATTCTATTATGATGATGGAATTACGTACTATTTTAAGAACTGCTACAGGTGTAAATATTCCATTAGTTGTTTTCTCAACACAAAATATTTGTCTTTCACGTCTTGTAGATTATGTTAAATCTAAATTAGCTAAAGAAAAAGAAGAAGCTGCTAAAAAGACACCAGAAATTACTGAAGAAGAAAAGAAAGCTAAAGCTGCAGAAGAACAAAAGGCAAGAGAAGAAGAAGCTAAACTTATTTCTAATGATCAAATTGATCAATGGATTGTACCAGTTCCAGGATGTGAAGATGTTGAAGATCCATTAAATGTATTTATATTCTTCCCATCTGCTGATGAAGGTGAAATTGATTACAGTGAATATGTAGAAAAAATGGAAGATTCTTTACTTTTCACTGTTAACCTTCCAGGTTATGGTGTTAGAAAGGATGAACCATTTATTAATGATTGGGATCTTTTAATTAAAAATATTACTAAAGCAATTATTCAAACAGATATTTCAGGTAAATTTAAAGAATGTAAAACTATTCACTTTGTTGGTAATAGTTTTGGTGGTATTGTTGCATGGAAGACTCTTCTTCAAATACAAGCTTATGAAGATGAAGATAAAGAAGTACCAATTATTTCTACTTTAATTATTTCAAGAGCTATTGCTCCAACAGCTAAACGTCCAATTGAATTAGGTGGTGAAGTTTTATCTAATTTACCAAATGAAGGTATTGCTACTTTCCTTAAAGGTATTGAAAGTAAAGTAGATTTCAGTGATGATAAGGCTTATCTTTTACCAATTATTCATAATGAATATTTAATGAATGATGCTGTTACTAATGAAAGTAATATGAAAATACGTTCAAAATTATTAATGTTCTCTGGTAAACAAGATAAAATTATTGATGATAATAATACATCATTATGGAAAAAGGAAGTTAGTGATGAATTTAGTGAATTTACACAACATATTAAAATGAGAGGTAATCATTGGTTCGTAATGAAGGATACCTCTAAATATTTAAAGAATATTATGGAAAATCTTGATTAAGCTTTATAAAGAACAAAAAAAAAAGTAATAAATAAGTAAAAAATATTTTAAAAAAAAAAAAAAACCAAAAAAAAAAAACCCCAAAAAAATTCAATTTTACATTGTTATTTATATTTTACAAATATAAATATATAAATATATATATAATGAATTTCAAATAGGAAAAAAAAAAGAGACAAAAATATTTTAATATAATTATATAATTAATATTTACAACATAATTTTTTTTTACACTATCTAAAAAAAAAGAAACAACTTATACACAAAGATTTAAATATTATGTATTAGTTTTTTATACAAAAAAAAAAAAAAAAAAAAAAAAAAAAAAAAAAAAAGGGCAAATATATTAAGCAATGCGATTTAGTCCAATCTATGTATAAAATTATTAATAAAGTTTATATACATATTTTTTTTATATAATATTCGTAATTTATAGAAGCTATTTATTAGTAAAAAAAAAATTCAAAAAAAAAAATTATATAGATATCAGTAATTACAAATATAAATCCATATATAAATCCATATATATAATACATTTAAAAAAAGATGAATAATTTCTTTTAATTTTTTTTTTTTATTTTAATATTTTTATTCTTGAAGAATAGGAATATTAATATCAACAAAAAAAAAAAAAAAAAAAACCCCAAAATATCAAATATCATATAATATTGACAATAACAACAACAATACATGCATTCGTATATATGCATATATATATATATATGAAAAAAAAAAAAAAGAAAGAAAAAATAGAATGAAGTAAATAAGTAAAATAATGAAGTGAAGGGAAATATAAAATACATCATAGTTATAAAACAAACTATATATATATTAATGTAATATATAATATTAAAAATAAAAACAAGGAAAAAAAAATATGAGAAATAATATAATATAATATAAAATATATATATATATATTATTTTTTAAGGGGCAAATGAAAAAAAATATCTATATATAGGTTTATATTATATTTTTCTTAATATTATTTTATGTTTTTTATTAATTTTATATTTAATATGACGACATAATTTTGTAAAAAACCAAAACAAAAACAAAAATAATTATTCAATAATTATTCTTTAATTATATTTATTGTCCTATATATAATTTTCTTTTTCTTTATAATTATTATCTCTATAATAATAATATTTTATTATTAATACTATATTATTTCATTTTAAAAAAAACTTTTTTTTTTTTTCATTTTTATTATAATTATACCAAACTTATATATATAGATAGATATACTTAATATATATAAAACTAATAATAATATTTTTTTTTATAAAAAAAAAAAAAAAGAGATTATCATATTTTTTTTAATTATTGTATTATTTTTAATTTAAATAAAATAAAATTAAAAAAAAAAAAAAATTAAAAAGTGTTTCTTCTTTTTATTATTTTTATAAATATTTATATATTTGTATTGTTAATTTTCAATATTAAGAGAAAGTAAAATTTTATTCTTAATTCCTTTTGTGTTACACAGAACATCATCTACAAACATTTTGTCTTAAATATAAACTAAATAAACTAAAATAGCTATATAGTAGCTATATTGTCTTTTAATCTAAAAGAGCCTATAAATATTATTATTAATTTATTATAATGATAATTTTATCCATTTTATACTTAATATGAAAGTTTATATTATTCTAATAATTATAGATAATATTATAATTGTTGTATTAATAATTATAATGTTTTATGTTTTAATATAGTGGTTAATGATGATGATTATTATTATATATATATATTATATTTTTTGTTTGTTTGTTCGGTTTGTATGATATAAAAATAAATATATAAAAATAACTTTTTTTCTTTTTTTTATTTATTTATTGTTTTGTATGAGGTGCGTATTTTTTTTTTCATCTTTGTTTTAGAGGTGTATCAATTAATAATAAAAGTTTAAACTAAAACTGAAACTAAAACTAAAACTAAATAATGATAAGAATAAAATGAATTATTATTAAATATTATTTTAAATATTTTGTTTTAATATTAATAAATATTAAATATTAAATATATTAAAAATCACAAATTAATTTTATTAAAAAATTTTATTTATTTTTAATTACCAAATTTTTTTTTTTAATTTGATATTCTTTATTTATAATAAAATTAATAATTTAGTTGAATAAATATATAAAAATAAAATAAAAAAAAAAAACTAAATCTTTTTTATAAGAAATTTATTTTTACATTTCTTAATATTAAAATAAATTTTATATTATGAAATTCATGAACATTTAATATATATTTAACTGTTAAATATTATTTTAATAATTTTATCATTATTTCTTTTTTTCTTTTCTTTCATAATCATTTTATATAATACCTGTATATTTAAAATAAAATATAATATAATAAAATATAATATAATATATAATAAAATAAATACTTTTTCCTTTTTTCTTTTCTTTTCTTTTCTTCTTTTTTTTATTTTTATTTATTTTGTTTTATTTTTTTGTAATAATAATTAAAAAAAAACAAAACTAGTTATAAATACGACTGTTAAAAATTAAATAAAGCAATTAAATATAAATATCCAACATTCGATATAGGTATAAAAACATTCTAAAAATATAATATTTACAAATATGGAACCAATGTCCTCCAAAAGAAAATGGGATGAGGAGGATATTGAAAAGTCACGTTTAATGGAACTGGAAGCAATTATTCATGAACATTTAGGTTCAGGAAAATTTTTTTTAGTTGGTAATTATTAAATTGTTTCATATTTTATTTTTTATTATTATTATTATTTTTTTTTTTTACTTTTATTTATTATTTGATATTATTTTTATTATTATTTTATTATTGTCTTTTTTATCATTCCATTTAAATATGTTTTAATAAGTAATGTGTAAATTAATATGTTGTTTTTATTATGTGTGATAATAAAAATTTATTTTATTCTATTTTATTATTATTTATTTTATTATTATTATTATTATTATTATTTGTTAGCTGCTGCGTTACGTGAAATTGATGAATGTCATTTATATAGTAAGTTTTTCTTTTTTATTAAATGTTATATATATATTATTTAAAATTCAACTTGTTCATTAAATCTTTTTATTCCCTTTCTTTTTTTTTTTTATTTTTTCAACATTAATCCTTTTTTTTTTTTTTTAATAAGAGCCTGAGAAATCAATTTATACCTATGCTAAAAATAAATTTATGTTTAGTCGAAGAACAACAAATACCTATTTATGTTCTGCGTTAGTATATTATTATTTCACTTTTTTATCCATAATATTTAAACAACACATAACATATATGTGTATTATTATATTTTTTATTGTTTTATTTATATTTATATTTATATTTGATTCTATATTATAATATATTATAATATATTAAATATATTAAATATTTATTAATTATTTATATGTATTATTAATTGATATTATGACATTAATTTAAATAAAAAAATTATAAAAAAAAAAAAAAAAAAAAAAAAATAGGAGTGTATATGAATCTATAGTAGAAGATAATACCCTTCCAATACCAGTTAATATATCTCATATTAGAAGTTTACATAAATTTCCAGCAGAAGTTCGTCGATATATATGGAAACAAGTTTGTGATAGTGGACAAAATATTACAGAAGAAAATGTAGTAGCTATGACCATTAAATATGAAACAGGTGTTGCCTTTACTAATTTAAATAATGAACTTTATACACCAAAAAATATAATAATAGCTGCCAAACAAGTTATAGGGAAAAATTGTTTTGATTTAGATCCAGCTTCATGTGATTTTGCTAATAATTTACATGTTAATAAAATTGCAAAAGTTATTATTAATGAACAAACGGATGGATTAAAACAAACATGGTTTGGTGATGTATGGCTTCATCCACCAAATCATTCCGATAAAATAAGTAAAAATGGGAATTTTCAAGAAAAATGGTTTAAATCAGCACAAGAACGATTTAATCGACATGAAATTAATTCTTGTTTTTTACTTTTAAAAACTGATTTTGGTAAAAATTGGTTTATGGATACCTTAAAATACCCATATTGTATATTTAATAAAAAAATACCTTTTGCTACACCTACTGGTAGAGAAAAAATAATTCAAGATTCATCTTATATGTTAATTTATATGTAAGTTATCCATAATAATTAGAATTTTAGAGTTTAAGAATAAATAAAATAATTGATATATTATTATTATTATTATTATTTTCTTTATCTATTATCCTTCATTAATTTTTTAAAATTATTGATTATAATAATAATAATATAAAATATTATTTAAGGGGTCCTAATATCATTGGTTTTTGTACTCATTTTGGTAATATAGGTTCAATACCTGGATATAATTCATGGTATGACTATAATTTTTATAATATATATAATTTTTATAATAATAATAATAATAATATGATTAATTATATTAAATTTTTATTTTTCTTTTATATATATATATATATATATAGGTCCTACAATACCTTATTAACTAATGGAATTATATCATTAGAATCCAATACTAATACTAATACTAATACTAATAATACTAATACTAATAATACTAATACTAATAATACTAATACTAATAATACTAATAATAATAATAATAATGAAAATAATAATAATAATAATTATCAATTATATCAACAAGAAGATAATAGATTAAATTCACAATATAACGAATCCAATAAAAAAATAAAACAAGAATCAGAATCTTCACCAAATTCATCGAATAGAAAAGAAATGAATGTAGATATAATAAACCATAATATGAATAAGACCCTACCACCAGAACAAATAGAAAGAAATGAAATATTTAATATTAATCATAATCAAGACATTAATAATAATAATAATAATATAAAATATGTAAATATTACTACTTCTACCACTACTTCTACTACTTCTACAAATACTTCCACTACTTCTTTCAATAATATTATTTCTAATGATATTGAGAGCAATACACCTGTAATATATACAAATCATAATAATAATAATAATAATAATAATAATAATGTTAATAATAATACCAATAATAATGATAATGGCAATAGCAAGAGTAATGATAATAACAGCAATGATAATAATAATCATAATAATAAAAGTGATGACGATAACAATAATAATATAAATAATGAAATAAAATAAATGATAATAGTAATTTCAAAATATATGATACCAACCATAAAATTAAACCAAATACTTAAAAAAAAAAAAAAAAAAAAAAAAAAATATTAAGATAAACAATACCAATCGTTTAATTAATTATGAAAAAATAATAATAAGATAATAATACTAAAATAATACTAAAATAATTAATAAGTTAAAATATAATTATTATTAATATTATAACTGCATAAATATATTAAAAACATAAATACATAAAATACATAAATACATAAAATACATAATTATATAAATATATAAATATTTAAAAGTAAAAAAAAAAATAAAATAAAATAAAATAAACACATTTAACATTTAATCACAAGACACAAAAATCTTATATATATATATGTGATTTTTATTTATTTTTTTTTTTTTATATATATATTTTTATTTCAAAAAAATATTTTATTTATAAAAAAAAAATATTGAGGGTATTTAAAAAAAAACTTTTTTTAAATCATTATAAATTATATTATATATACTTTGATATATGTTATATATATACTTTTTATATAATCTTATTATTTCAATTAATTATTATTTTGATTACTTATTCTTGGTTCTTTTGTATGTATGTATTTTTTTTTTTATTTTTTTTTTTTTATTATTATTATTAATTTTTTTTTATTATATTATTATTCTGTATTTGTATGGTATTGGTGTGTATGTCTTTTGTTGAAATTATTTATTCTTTTTTTTTATTTTTTATTATTATTATTGTTGTTATTTTTATTTCTTATATTTTTTTCTTTCTTTTTTTTTTTTTTAAGATTAAAATTTTTTTTTCCGTATTTCAATGATATATATATATATAATCACCTGTCTTTTTTTTTTTTTTCTTTTTCTTTTTCTTTTTTTCTTTTTTTCTTTTTACTTTTTTCTTATCAAAAATTTTATTATTATTATTATTGTAATTATAATATTTCTATAATTCATTACAAAAGAAAAAAAAAAAAAAAAAAAAAAAGAAAGGTTTAAATAAAATTTAAAATTTATAAATATGAATTAAGTTAAAAAAAAAAAATTGTTATTGTAAGTGAATTATTTTTCTTTTTGGAGAATAATTTATTCTTCTTCATTTTCATCTTCTATTTCTATTTCACCGAAAGTGCTTGACTTTGTTGGTTTGTCATCCATAGTTAAATTGTATAAACCAACAGGATATTTTGGTGTAAAGTTTATCATAAATTCAATTAAATAATTAATCATTTGTTGGAATTCCTAAAAAAAAAAAAAAAATTAAAATAATAATAATAATAATAATAATAATAATAATAATAATAATAATAATAATAATAATATTGATTTAATATATATATATATTAATTAATATTAGAAATAATAAAATTAAATAATAATATAAAAAAATTATATATTACATATAAAATAAATATATAAATATATAAATATATAAATATATAAATATATAATAAATATATAAATAAACTTACTAATAAAAATCCATCATGACCATCTTCTGATTGAATAATATGCATATCAGCTTTAACAATATTTTCTGCTATTTCATTTTGTTCAGATATACTGAAAAGACCATCAGTTTCAATACCAACAACTAATACATTTTGTTCAATGGAATGTAAAGCTTCAGCAATAGTATCAAAACGGTCACGAGCAATATCATGACAATCTAATTTACGAGTAAGAGCAATATAACAATTAGCATCAAATCTTTTTACAAATTTATCACCTTGATAACGAAGATAACTTTGAGCAGAATAAACAGATGGTTGTTGAAGAAGTGTTTTCTTATTACAATTTGACATAGGAATTGGCTTTTTTATTTTTGGATCATTTAAACGAAGTTTACCATTACCTTCATTATGAATTAATGAAGTATTTGAAGCTATATCATCACCATTAAAAGAATGCTTAATTGGCATTAATTTTCTACCAAATCTTTTTTGGAAAGAATTTCTTGATCTATATGTTAATAAAGCTTGAATACGAGCATTTGATAAACCAAAATCTGGTTGCTGATAATATAAAATAATATAAAATAATATAAAACAAAAAATAAAAAATAAAATATATATATATTTTTAAATTTAATTTATATATATATATATATATAAGGATGATGATGATTAATATAATATTTTATATATAATTTCATATAATTAAAATAATATATACATATACATATATAATGATAACAATAATTAATTATTAATATATTTAAATAAAAAAATCTTTTTTTTTAAACTTACTTTATCATCAGTATAATAACCATTATCTTTTTTTAATATTGTTTAATTTAATATTGAAAATATTATTAATTAATATAAATACAGATTTTTTTTAATATTATTTCTTTTAATTATTTTAATTTATATTAGGAATATTTTAATAAATAAATATTAAAAAAAAAAAAATAAATAAAATATAAAAAATAAAAACATACTGTAATTTGGATCACAGAAAATGGCTTGACGTTGGGCTTCATTCCATGAAATACCCCAAGCAGATTGATATGCAGAAGTAGCAATAGCAACTATATTATGAACATATTCTTTTCCAAAGAAAGCCCATTCTAATGCCTATAAATAAAAAAAAATTTTTTTAATGTTATATAATATATATAATTTTAATTTAATAATTCAAGAATGAATATCGAAAATATATAAAACATTTTTATTTTTTATTTTTTATTTTTATTTTTTATTTTATTTTTTTAATTTTTTTTTTTTTTTTTTCATTTATGAATAATTTTTATTAAATACTTACTTGCATTCCACCTAAAGAACCACCAATAACATATTCAACAGATTTAATACCTAATTGATCCAATATATATTTATGAATTCTAACATCATCACGAATAGTAGTTAATGGAAATTCTGGACCATAACGACGACCAGTATCTGGATTAATGGTAATTGGGGAAGCAGTACCATATGGTGAACCAAGAACATTACCACAGAAAATAAAGAAAATATTTGGGTCAAATGGTTTTCCTGAACCAAGTAATGGACCCCACCTTTATTAAATATATTTATTAATATAGAATATTATTAATATTAATAATAATTTTTTAAAGATAATTATAATAGATACTGAGAATTAATATAATGAATATTCAAATAATAATAATAATAATAATAATAATAATAATAATAATAATAATAATAAAATATGGAAAAAAAAAATATCTATATAATACATAATATATAAAATATAATATCTATATATAATATATATATAATATATAATATATATATCAAATTATCAAATTATCAAATTACCAATCTTCAACATCACAAGAACCAGATAAAGCATGACATATAACTAAAACATTATCTTTAGTTTCATTTAATTTACCAAAAGTTTTGAATGCAACTTGTGGTTTCTTTAAAACTTCACCACATTCCAATTCAAAATCTGGAATTCTAACAATAGTTTGATTGTTAGGAAGATGAAAAAATGGATGTGAATATTCAGAAGGATCTTTTTTATATATAATATATATATATATCATTTTTTTGTATAATAATAATATTATTATTATATAATATATATATAGGTTACAGATATACATGAAAAATATTATATATTATTATATTAGTATTTTAATTATATATTAAGAAAAAAAGAAAAAAGATAAGAAAAATATTTTTAATACATACCAATAACTTCCATTTTTCTTTCTTTATTATTATTATGAAATGAAATAATATATATAAAAAAAAAAAAATATATAATATATACATATATAAAATTAGCATACCATGTTAATTAATATTTCTTTTATAATAATATATAATATTAAAAAAAAAAAATTTTTTTTATCTAATATTTTTTATATTATTTGCATTTTTCATGTCTACTATTACTATTACTATTATTGTTGTTATTGTTATCATTATTATTATTGTTATCGTTATTGTTATTAATATGATAAAAAAATAATAAATTTCTTATAATATTTTTTGCGACTTTATAATAAATTTAATATTAAAAAAATATTTTATATTTAATTTTTAATATGAATATTAATACTGATATAATTATGAATTTGATTTTATTAATTATTTATTGTAAATTCATATTAAATAATAAAAAAAAAATTATAGAAGACATGTTATTAATCATATTATATTAATATAAAATAACAATATTTATGATTTTTTTTTATATTAATAAAATAAATTATATAACGCTTTTATTAAATTAAATTTTATTAATTACTTAGTTACATCTTTAAAGATTATAATGAAAAATTTTTATTAAAAAATTAATTTATTATATTTAAATTATGTGATAATAAAAAAAAAAGAAGAGTATATATAGTAAATAAATTTAAATTATAAAAATAAATTTCTTTTTTTTTTTTATTATAAAATATATATAATTTTATTATTATTATTATATATAATAAGTTTTATTCATATTTCACAATATTTGATATTATTATATTATATATTTTATTTATAATATTTATATTTATTAATTGAATTAATTTAAAAAAAAATTATTCTCCTTTATATTATTTAGAATTTTTTATTTTTATATGAATAATTTTACTTAATTACAGTTATAATTATAATTGATAATTAAAAAAATATATATTATTCATTTTTATTTTATTTTTATTTTAATATATATATATATAAATATTTAAGAAGTTTTAGAATATGTATTATATTATTACTTTTTAAGTGATATGGATATGTTTTATTCTTTTTTTTTTTTTTTTTTTTTTTTTTTTTAGTAAAAACTAAAAAATTTTTTTATATAATACTTATTAATTCTATATATATATCATTAATTATAAAATAATGTTAATGATGAAGAAAAAAAAAAAAAAAAAAAAAAAAAAAAAAGATAAAAAAAAAAAAAAAAGATATAAATATATTAAATTGTACTAATACCAATAATTTTTTATTAAAAAAATAAATATATTAATATGTAGTTGATTATAATATATTATAATATACTTATTAATATATGATATATAATTGACTTAACAATTATTATATTGAAATTTTTTATATAAAATTTTTTATAATATATCAAAATCTATTATGATTATTATTATGATTATTATTATGATTATTATTATAATAGTAATAATTAATTAAATATAGATCATATACTATTATGAATGATTTTTATTTATAATATTAATTATTCTTATGATAAATTAATTAATAAAATAAAAAATAAAAAAAATATTTGTATAAAAAAAAATTCATTATATATATATGGGTATATGAAATGAAATAACAGTGAAAATTATAAATTTTATAATTTAAAATATATAACTTTATAATAATATTTAGTTATATTTTATATGAATTTAATATAAATGAAAACACTAAATCAAGCTGTAACAGTTAAATTATTAGAAAATTATATTTTTTAAATAATATAAAAATATAAAAATGATATAAATATAAATGCTTTTATCAAAAAAAAAAAAAGAGATTTTTTTTAATTATTCATTGTCATATTGAATTTATTAAATAAATAATATTTTTTTCTATTATTATTATTATATTTAACTACTGTAACAATTTCATATTGAAATTAAAAATATATATATATTAAATTGTATAAATAAATGCTTTAAAACAAATAATTACAGAATAAAAAAAAAAAAAAAGTCATCATATCATAAATACCAAAATTAAATAAAGAAAATGATGAAGTAATATAATATTTTAAAATATTTTGAAATAAAATACTTATTTATATATATTAATTTCAAATCTTCAAAACTAGGAAAATTTTAGTAATATAAAATAAAATTTCATTTAATAACAAAATATTTTTATCACAAACAGCATATGAAATTAATACATATAATTCTTTAATTTAGAATTAATTAATTTAGTAAAAATTAGGCTTATATATATATACTTAAGAAAAAGTTCAAAAAAAAAAAAACTAAAGATAATGTATTCTTTGTTATTCTTTGAAATTTTTTTATTAAAAAATTGAAAAAAGTAAAAGTGATAGTATTTGATTAAAGGATAATAAAATATTTATATCTTTTATATATATATATATATATATATAAAGTATTTATAAAAAGAATTGAGACATTTATTTAAAGTAAGTTTCACAAAAAAATAAAAATATAAATATAAAAAACGATTTATATCTGAACTCTATAAACTTTAAATTGTTACATAATATTAGTTAATTGAAGCACGAGTATTTTAAAAAAAGATAATTATAAAAATTTTAATTAATAACAAGAGATAATAAATAATAAATAAGTAATAAATAAGTAATATGATAATAATAATTAGGTATTAAATAAGAAATGAATATATATAATAAATTAAAAATAATAAATAATAATAATATATTTTACATCACATATATAATATATTATTATTATTATTTTAAATTTCATTTAATATCATCTTATTAGAAAAGAAAACCAATTTAAAGATTCAAATACTTTCCTCGTGGTAGTATTTTTAATTATTAAGATTAAAAAAACTAATTTATTATTTATGGATTTAAATGTTTAATACCTAACCCTTACGACTTTAATTATTCCATTTTAAATAAAAAAATAAAAACCATCAAATTAAAAGAGATAACTTTAAAATATTATTAATATATTTTGTGTTATTAATATTTTATTGTTTATTAAGAAAACAAGATAAAGTAATATTATAAAGAAATAATATTAATAACACAAAATAAATAAATAAAATATTGATGAATATATATTAAATTAGATACAGGATTTTTATTTTTTTTTTTGTTTATGAATTTATTTGTTACAATAAATATAATAAAGTTATTTTTAATACATTAAAAAAAAAAAAAAAAGAAATGCAAAAAATAAAGATTGTAATTTTAGGTGATGCAAATGTTGGAAAAGTAAGTATTAATATAGAATAAATTATATATATTATATTATCATATATTAAATATTTAGTAAAAATAATAATAGTAATAATATATTAATAATACTTGTTATATACATCATTTTTTTTTTTTTTATATATATTTTTTTTTATTTATACATTTATATTAATGTATTATAATCATTCAACTGTTTTTAAAAGAAATTATTAATTCATAATTATACAACAAACAAAGGAATTAAAGATTATACCCCAACTGTAAAAATCTTAAAATATATTGGATTAAGTGAGAAATTGAAATTAATTTTATAATTTTTTTTTTTCTCTTGTTATTTGTTTTTTTTTTTTTTTTTTTGTTTTTTTTTTTGTTTTTAGAAATTCTAATTTCTACATTTTATTGTTATAATAACAATAGTCTTATGATAACTATGAAGTTACTATAAATATTTGTAATCGTCCTTATGTATTAGAACTTACATCAGTTGAAGGTTTATATCAAAATTTAGTATAATCTTTCTTCTTTTTTTTTGTACAACATTTTAAAATTTATATAAGTATAACGAATAATTAATTAATATTTGTATTTAATATAAAAATAAAAGATTTATATTATTAATAAATGATAAATAGAAAGGAATTATTTATTAAATTTTTTAAAAATATTAATTAATGGTTTAATATGTATTAAATATATTATCATATAATAATTAAATTAATATTATATATATATTATATATATTAATATTATATATATAATATAAAAAAAGATTCAGTAGAATATGAAAAAGTAAGGCCATTATGTTATGCTAATACTGATGTATTTTTATTATGTTATAATGTAACATCTTTTGAATCTATGGAAAGTGTACATCATAAATGGTGTCCAGAAATTCGTAAATTTTGTCCTGGTACTCCATACATTTTAGTGGGTACACAAATAGATCGAGTTAAAGATAAAAAGACACTTGATGAGTTAAATATTGATGGTCAAAATCTTGCTAAAGAAATTAATGCCGTTGCTTTCATTCCATGTAGTTCAGATACAGGTGAAGGAATTAAAGATGTTTTTAATAAAGTAAGCTTTTTATATATATATATATATATATATATATGTAAATAATATTTATTTGTTTATATGATATATTATGTATATATTAGTATAAAAAAAAAACAAATTATATTTTATAAAGATATAAAAAAATTAGATATATTATATTAAAGACAACATAATAATAATTATAATTGTATTATAAAATGTATTAGTTTTTATTTAATTATTTATTTATTTAATTTTTTTTATTATTTTATAAATGAATTATTTATATATTTATATATTTTTTAAATAATGTTAATTTTTTTTTTATTTTATTTTATTTTATATTTTTAGGCTATTGTAGCAGCTTTAGATCCTGGCGCAGAAATACCAGACGATAATAATTGCATTATTCAATAATAATAATAATAATAATAATAGTAATCATAATAATAATTGCTATTAATAATTATTAAAAATAGTAATTTTTTATTATATTATTATATATCTATTATAATTATATTAAATACTATTAGTTAAAAAAAATATATTATTTCATAAAAGAGTGTTTTTTTTTATTATTTAGTTGTTTATAGAAATTTTATTATAAAAACCTATTTATTATTGGATATAGTTATTCATTATTCATTATTCATCATTTTTCATTTTTTTTTCTTTTATTATTATTATTATTATTAAATATTTTTATTATAATATATATACATAAATTGTTATATTTTTATATTATAATATATATATATATGATAAGTTAAAAAGTCTATTATTTCAAGCTATATTTGTATTATATAATAATAATAATAATAATAATAATAATATATAATATATATAATATATATAATATATATATGTATATATTTTTAAGCTTCATCTTTTTTAATATTGAAGATTTTTGAAATTTATATATCATTTTTTTTTATTTTTTTATTTTTAATAGAAATCTATTATATTATTTTTGATATATTAAAAAAAAAAATAACAAAATAATAAGAATAAAATTTTTTTATATTTTAAAATAAAATAATCGATAACTATTAATTTCTTAAATTAATTTTATTCCTAATTATTCCATCAAAATATTTAAAAAAAAATAAAACAAATATATATATATAATTACCAGTAATTAATAATATAGAAAAAAGTGAAAAGGGGTATAATATGTGGTGAATTATTTATTCCATTTGGATTTGAAAAATTATAATCAAATAAATAAAAAAAAAAAAATTATATATATATATATATTAAAAGCGATTTTTTTTTTTTTTTATTAATGGATTAGTAAAAAAAATTTACCTATATATCTTCATATATATATTACAAGATATAGAATAAAAATTTACATCTAATAAACATAATAATAATAAACATAATAATAATAATAATAATTAATTATTACTATTATTATATAAATATTATTTCATTCATTTATTTAAGTTTTCAAAAAAAACTTTTTTTTTATTACTAAACAATTTTTATTATGGTTTCACACTTTTTTTTTTTTATTGCTGGAGTACAGGAATTCTATCATAGAACTAGATTTTTGTATACTTTGTTTTACTTGTTCAGTAGGTCATTGTCAAAATCCTTTATTCATTTGAATTAAATTATTAATTTATATAATTATATATATAGATATATATAAGATATATATAAATTTTATCTATTTGATTATCATGTTTTTTCAGTGCTATTAATAATAGTAATAATAATAAACTAAAATTAGAAAAAACATTCTATGGATTATATATTGAATCTTCATATCCATCAATGAATAAAAAAATCAATTTTATAAAGATTATTATAATAATAGTATAATATAATAGTGTAACCGTTTTTACTATTATATATATATGTTTTTTTTTTTTTTTTTTTTTTTTTTTTTTTTTTTTTCAAATTTATTAATTTTTATTTTATTAATAATTGTAAATTATTATATTTTTTTCATTACAATTCAATTCTTTATTGTTATTATTATTAATATAGAAATAATAATAGAAAAAAAAAAGTTTATTTATAAAGAAATCTATAATTTTTTTTTTTTTAATTTTTTTCGTTTCTTTTTTCGTTACTTTTTTCTTTTCTTTCTTTTTCTTTTTCTATATTATTGATTCTTTTTTTTTTATATTCTATTTTTAATAAATAATATTAATCTTTTTTTTATTTTTTTTAATATATTTTTTTAATTTTTTTATTTATATTAATAATTTTCTTTTTTTCTAAGTTAGTTATTTCTTTCTTTTTTTTTTTTCTTTTTCTTTTTCTTTTTTTCTTTTTATAAAAGAATAAAAAAAGAAAAAATAAAAATCTAATTATTTTATTAATATCTCATTTAATTATAATTAATTCTATTTAATAAAATAATTATTTATTATATATATAATAAATTAAATTATTTTTTTTTATACTAATTTATTACTATTTTTTTTTTTTTTTTTTTAATTTTAATTTTATTATTTTTATTTTTTTTTTTTTTTTTATTTTTATTTTTTTTTGTATTGTATTATTATTAATTATTACTATTATAATAAATTATATATAAATAAATAATGAAGAGAGAAAATAGAGAATAAAGAATAAATTAAAAGAAAAAGAATATAAATATTAAAATTTTTTTCTTTTATATAAAACAAAATTTAATATTTATATCTCAATCAAATTTAATAATATACAAACAATTTTTAATTAATTAATTTATTATTATTTTTTTTTTTGGTATATTATTAAATATTTATAATTTTTTTTTTTAACATTTTTGTTGATTTTGATTTTGAATTTTTTTTTTTTTTTTTTTTTTTGATTTTCTTCATGCGTTTTTGTTTTGTTTTAAGATTTTTTTTTTTTAAATTTTTTGATTTACAAATTATTATTATTTTTTCATGTATTGTATTATTATTATCATTTTCTTTTTTTACTTCTTTTTTTTTTTTTTTTTTTTTTTATTAAAGAAATAATATATTTTAAAAGAAAAATATATATAAAAAAAAACAATAATTCTTTTTTTTTTTTTTTTTGTTTTTTGTTTTATCTTTCTTTCTTTCTTTTTTTTTTTTTTTTTTTTTAAAAAAAAAATTAAAATTAAATTTATTTAACATTCATAAAATAAATTTCACCATATTTATAATTTTCTGGAATTTCAAATAATTGATCAGATATATCATTTGGATTGGTATTACAATCAACAAATCTAAGTTGAGCTTTAACGGTGGTTAAAACTGGAATAATAACTTTTAATGGGAATCTTTTTTCAGCTTGAATCATTTTTTGAATACATTGAATACCATAACGATATTCATCTCTATCAAAATGATCTTCTTCATCCGTTTTATTAACTTGATCAAAGAACATTAAACTAAGATAATCAATAAGTGGTTGCATTTGAGCTAAATTAATTGGGAAAGTATTATCATGAGACATCCAAAGTTTAATAGAATTATTAAAAGTTTTTCTTTCTTCATCAATACTCATAATACGTCCCATATGTAAAATACCAGCATTAGTTTCATTGAAATATTGTTCTTCATTAACTTTACTATTTTCCCAATCAAAATTCTTTATTCTAGCTACTTTTTCTTCCCATTCTTTTTCTTTTCTAGCTTTTTCAATATTAGCAGCTGTGTTAACAGCTTTTTCATGTTGAGCATAAGCTTCATCCCAATTTAATGTATCTTCAAAATCATCTTTGACTTCATAGGTAATAGTTTTACCATCCTTACTAACTCTTTTCGTCATAGCTCTTTTATTTTGTTCATTAACTAATTGATAATCTTCTTGGAATCCAGCCATTAAATATTCTGTATAACCTGGATACATTTGTCTTAAATAAAGCATATCAGCTTCAGTAACCTTAACACCATCTTTATCTGAACCACGATAAATAATATCATATATGGTCTTAGAAACATAAATATCAAAATCTTTATAATCTAAAATACTTTCATCAAGATATTTTTGGAATAAACTTTCTCTAACAATAGGTTCACCATTAATTGAACCACGATGACTTGATGATCTAGTCATAGATTCTTCGGCAGAAATAACGGAATCATCATCACTTTCATCATCACTTTCATCATCACTTTCATCCTTACGAGATTTTCCCTTTTTACCAAATTTACTACCACTATTACTATTCTTATTAGATTTAGAATCAATAATGAAAGATTTTTCAATGCTCATTAATTTATTGGAAACTAATTCAGTATCATTGAAACCAATTTCATTACTATTTCTCTTCATAGTTTTATTTCTAGATTGTTCAACATTAACAATTTTTGTTCTAATATCACTTTTACGATCACCAATAGTAGATTCATTAAATCTTTTACGAATAATTAATTTAAAATCTTTAGCTTTAAATAAATCAGCTCTGTAAGATTTACCACGTTCCATTTGAATTGTTCTTTTAGTTTTCTTTAAAAGACCTCCCTTTTTTTGTTTAATAACAAAGTTTGAAGTATCAAGGAAAATCTTAAATAAAGTTTTTATATCAATATTTGATTTTAAAAGATTATTGATTAACCATTGAGGCATTTCTGGATATAATTCTTGATAAGCTTTTTTCTTATGATCTAATAATAATATTCTACACATACCATCAATTTGGAATTTTGCAATAATAGAAATATTACCTTTAATCATTCTTGGAATACCACGAGTATCAAATCCAGCACAAGTAGTATCAATTCTAAAGAAATTACCTTTCTTATAGAAATTAATGGTATCTTTTGGACAAATTTTTGCAATCATAGGAACTTGACTTTTAAATTTTATTTTTAATTTTAAATGAACACTTGGTAAAACAGTATTCCATTCTTCTAATTTACCACCACTAACAGCAAAACCTCTTGCATAATCTCTATATTTCATTAAAGTAATTTTTTCAACGATATCAATATCACCAAGCATAACAGCTTCATCTAATGGATTCCAATTATAAGTATTTCTAGTAATAATATCACAACCGTTTCTAAGAAGAACTAAAATACAGTTACGACGATCTAGCATGAGAGCTAAATGAATAGGAGAATTACCATGATGGTCTAATTCATTAATACGACTTTTCATTGTATTATCTCTCAATAATTCAGCAAGAGCAGTTGAGTCATTACGAAAAACGCAACGATGAATTGGGTAAGATTGATAAATAGTCATTTTGTACTATTTTTTAATATTATATTATATTATATTATATTATATTATATTATATTATATATTTATATTTATATTATATTATAAAATACAGTTGAAATTTATCTTTAAAATTTATTTATTTTTAATTATTTAAAAAAAAAAGTTTTAAAATATATATATAAATAAATTAATTAATATAAAGAAATTCAATAATAATTGAAAATTAATAATAATGATAAACAAAAATTTTTACTTTTTTTTTTTTTTTTTTTTTTTATATTAAATAAATAAAAAAACAAATAAAATAATTCTTACTTTTTATTTTCTTTTAAAAATCAAGTATTTTATACAAATACTGTTTTTGAATTAAGTTATTAGTAATATTAAATTAAATTATATTAAATTACTTGAAGAAAAAAAAATATTCAACTTTTAAAAAAAAAATATAAAATTATTAAATAAATATTTCTTTTTTAAATTTAATGATAAATATTTTTTTCCTTTTCTTTTTTTATATTATTAAATTAAGTATTTCTCTTATTATAAATATTTTACTTTTAAAGAGTAGTTTAAAGTAAAACTTGAAAAATATAAAAATTTTAAAAAAAAACACTTTATAGTTATATTTATATGATTTTTATTTTTTTTTTATTTTTTTTTTTTAATTAATCATAATAATAAATTTAATTATTTATAAAATTTAAAATATTTAATATATAATATATTATTTAATATATTTTATAATTAATTTTGTTAATTTATTAATTTATTAATATTATCTAAAATATGTATTCTTTTTTTTTTTTTTTTTTTTTTTTTTTCTTCAAATATGTACATATTATTTTCTTATTCTTATTTCCCTAAATCTAATATAAATTATTAATATTAATATTAATTATTAATTATTATTATTATTATTATTATTATTTTTTTTTTTTTGAAATTTTAATTATACTAAACAATAAATAATATATTACAAATATATTATAAATATATTATAATATATTGTAGTGTTATTAAATTTTAAATAGAATAAAATAGATTATAAACTATAATAAATAATAAATAATGAAGATTAAGTTTTTTTTTTTATATAATATTAATAATTAAATATATTAAATAATATTAATATAAAAAAAAATGAGGATATTGTTTTTTTTTTTTTAAAAAATAATTGATATTAATCTAATATATTATTTTAATATGTAATAACAATATATTATATTATATTATGAAATAATTAATTTATTATATTGTATTATATTGTATTTATATTCTTATATAAAAATTAATTTATATATTAAAATTAAAATTTAAAATTTATAAGAAAAATAATTATTTTATTATAAACAAATTGTAACCTAAATATTATTAAATATTATTAAATCTTATTAAATCTTATTAAATATTAATAAATAATAAATATTAAATATTAAATATTATTAAATATAAAATATTATAATTTGTTTATAATAAAATAATAAATAATAAATAATAAATAATATTAATAAATATTAAATAATATAGTTTATAATATAACTAGAATATATAATTTTTTAAATTAATTATATATTGAATTATCTTTGATTATTTCATAATATATATAAATACAATTTTATTTTTTTAGTTAGAAAAGAGAATAGTTAAATAATAAAAAATAATTTTAATTTTAATTAATATTAAAAAAAAAAAAAAAAAAAAAGAAAATAATATTTCTTTTAAAACAATAATAAAAAAATAATTAATGCCTAAATATTAAATAAGAATTATTAAATAATAAAATAATAAGCAATAATAATAAGAAATAATATTAAATATAAATTTTAATGATAAAATATATTTATAAATTTTTAGTAGAATAAATGAAGGAAGGAATGAAAAAAAAAAAGGTCAAAATTAAAGTTACTCTTTTTATTATTATACATAATTAATTTTAATTAATAATAAATTAAGATTATTAACTAAAATTGAACTCTTTTGATTCAAATTTAAAACTGTGTAATCTTGGTTTTTTTTTTTTTTTTTTTTTTTTATATATATATTATAAGTATATTAATATAGATTTAACAACAACAAATAACTTTTTAATAATGAAGTAAAAAAAAAATTATCATATAAACTATAAGATATAAAATATAAAAAATTAATAATTTTATTTATTCATTATTATTATAATTATTATTTTATTTTTAACTATTATTATTATTTTTATTATTATATTAATATTTTATTATATTTAATATTTTATTATTAAATAATTACTAGCTTTATAATAGTTTTATTTTCTGTGTATTTTTAAAAATAAATCATTTTTTCATTAAGGATAAAATTAATTTTATATTAAAGTTTTAGTTTTAATATTAAATTAAGTTAAAGAAAAGGGATTTATAATTAAGGTAGATATTAGAAATTTGAATTCTTTATAAAGATAAATTTTTATTATTTTGGTAAAAAATAATAATAATATTATTATATAATAATATTATTATTATTATGGAATAATATTATATTATACTAAAAATTTTCAATAATATACAAACCAACCAATATTTTATTATACAACCAACCAATGTTTTATTATATTATTCCATTTTAATATTAATATTAAATTATTATTATATTAATTATTGTTATATTAATTATTATATATGCAATTTAGAAAAAAAAAAAGGTGAAATTATATACAATGCTTGTTTTAAGTTAGTTTCGTATTTTTATATTATTTTTATTACATTTTTTTTTTTTTTTACTGATACAAAAATAAAAAAGAAATTATTTATTAATAATTCTTTTCTATATAAAATTTTTTTATATTTTTTAATATTCAATTTAATATAATAAAATTTTCCTTAACGTATATCAGTTTTTTTTTTTAAAAAAAATTTTAATTAATTAATAAAGTTTATCTTATTAATATTATATTAAAAATTGTTTAAAAAAGGTAAAAAAAAAATTTATTTAAAAAAAAGAAACAAAAAAAAAAAAAAAAAAAAAAAAAAAGAAACAAAATAATTATATAATTAGTTAATTTAATAAATGAAATGAAAAAAATTTTTATTCCATATATAATAATTGAATTAATCAATATATTATATTATAATCTTCAAATATAATAATTATTATCAAATATATATTAATATTGTATTAATGATAAGTTTAAGATTAAACACAATTTATCCATTTCATAAATGAAAAAAACATGCTTATTTTTAAAAAGTAAAAAAAAAACATAAATTCTAATTTATAGTAAAAATGAATTTGTATTAATATATATTAAAATATATAACATAATATTAATTAATATTTAATCTATATATTAAATATAATAATAATATAATATAATAATATAATACTCTATTATTTGTACAATATTATATTTTAAATTAAAAAGAAAATATATTCAAACAATTGAATGATAACAATAAATATCAATACTATTTTCAAATATATTAATAAATTAATCAATATAAATTTAATATATTAATTTAAATTTCTTATTTAAAATTTTATATTATAAAATAAAGAAAAAGAAGAGTAAAAATAAAAATAAAAAACAAAAATTTTTTTTCATATATTATAGAGAAAAATACATGAATAATTCATATTTATTATATTAAAAATTTAAATAATAATATTAAGACCAATAAAAAGTATAACGAATAAAATAAAAAAAGAATAAAACAACAAAAAAAAAAAAAAATGGAATAGAATTATTACAGTACAATACAGTACAATACAATACAAGATAAATATTGTAAACATAGTAAATAATTAATATTCTAATGATTTATTAGCTATAAAATAACAAAAACAAAAAGAATTTTTATAGTAAATATGTTAATTATTTATTTATTAATAAATATATATATATTTATATTTATAATATAAAAATACTTTTAAATTTATTATAATAAATAAGTAAGTAAATAAATAAATAAATAAATAAATAAATAAATAAATAAATAAATAAATAAATAAATAAAATTTTGATATAATTTCATTTATGTATTATAAAAAAATTCTTTTTTCTTTTTTTAATTATTTTTTTATTCTTAGTTATTGTTTAATTTAAAAATATTTCCCTTCTACTGTGACTAATAATATTTAATAAATATAAATTATAATTTTGTAGTAATGCAAATAAATACTTATTATAGTAAGTTTTCTATGAAAAAAAAAAAAAGAAAAAAAAACTTTAATTTTGATTATATTAAATCAATTTATATCATTATGACATGTTTATTTAAATATTTATTTATGGATTTATTTAATAAATTAATTATTATATCTAGATTAATTATTTAAATATTTATTTTTTTTTATTATAAAAAAATAATTAATAAAAAGGAAAAAAAAAAAAAAAAAAAAAAAAAAAAAAAAAAAAAAAAGAAATGGAAAAAAAAAATTTTTTTTTAAGCTGTAAATCAATTAATTATTATATATTAACTAGGAACAAAGATTTGCTTTGTATATAAATGTTGTATTGTTATTTCAGTGTTTTAACCTATTTATAAATATATTACTTTATATATTACTTTACGTTTTAATATTGATTATTGATGTTACAATACAATTACATTATCACCATAATTGTTGTTTTTTTTTTTTTTTTTTACAGATTAAAATCATATGAAATTTAAAATAAAGTAAAGAAAAAAAGAAAAAATAAATTAAACTAGGAATATTGTTCATATTAAAATATTATATATCTTATATATATATTGATATTAATATTTAGTTTATGTTTATTATGTTTATTATGTTTATTATATTTATATATTATTTATTTATGATTAATTTATCATATATACGGGAAATAATTATGGAAAATAAATAAAAATAAAGGGGGAATTTTTTTATATTTATTTTCATTGGTTATGAATTATTTTTTTTTCTCTTTTTTTTTTCTCTCTCTCTTATATTATATATTATTAATCATTATTTTTTAATTTTAAATTTTAAATTTTTATTTCTATATATTACTTTATTATTATTATTATTATTATTATTATTACTTTATGTTACATTAGTTTAATTATTGATAATATGATAATATGATAATATGATAAAGTGTTATTATTAATTAATAATTATTTATAATAAATAATATGAATAAAGATTGGTGTTAATGTAACACTTTTTTAATGAATAATAATTAACATTTTGTAATAATAATATTGAATATTATTATTATAATTTATAATTTATATAATATTGAATATTATTCATAGATATATAAAAATATATACATATAAAGTATTTTATTTATTATTTATTTATTATTTATTTATTTATTATTAATAAAAATGGTATGCAATAATAAAAAATTGAATTAATATTTATATTAAATATTATTTAATAAATATTAAATAAGTAAATATATTTTTATATATCTTTTAACTAATATAACTTTACTTAATACTTAGTAATTAATAAATTTTTTTTATAATATAATTTATATTGAATATTTACTTAAAAGTAGTTTTGCTTATTTTTATTTCTTTAATTATTTCTTAAAAATTATTATTTATAGTTTATACATCATCATAATATTTATTAAAAAAACATTATACCATTAATAATTGTCTTTTATTTAATTCAAATAATCATGTTATTTTTTTTTATTAATTATTTAATTATAAAATGTTTATATAAAACATTATGGACAATTAAACATTTTTTTATACTTTTCTATTCTATAATTTAATTATATTTTTAATGTATTATATTAAATTATATATAAACAAAGTAGAATATGAAATAAATAAATAAAAAAATTGATAAAAATAATTAATAATTAATTGAATAGAATAACTAATAACAATATAAAATAATTAATAATTACAAAGTCATCAAATTCTGATTCAATAAATAATAAAATGTTTAAAAAAGTATTTTTTAGTAAAAGATATATTAATGATATTATTTGATAATAATTATAATTATGTATTATGTATTATGTATTTATGTATCATGTATTATTAATATATGGAATAAACATTTGGAAGATTATGCAAATATCATACCACATACCATACCATACAATACAATATAATACAATATAGTATAATATAATATAATATAATATAATTTAATACAATTTAATATAATATAATAGAATAGAATATAAAATATAAATAATATCATTTATGCATTATACTAAGAATTCATAACCGAGTCTAAAAAAAATAAAACAAAATTAATAATAATAATAATAATAATAATAATAATAATCCTTAATAATAAATAATAATAATGCAAATAATAATAATAATAATAATAATAATAATAATAATAATAATAATAATAATAATAATAAGTGGTAAACCCAAACTTTGAAATATAAATAATTAATAATTAATAATTAATAATTAATAATTAATTAATAACAAAATTAATAAATAAATAATTAAATAATGGATAATTCAATTTTTAACAATTTAATTAATAACTAAATAAATAAATAATAACTAAATAAATAAATAATAAATAAATAAATAATCAATTAATTAATAAATAACTAAATAACTAACTAACTAACTAACTAACTAACTAAATAAATAAATAAATAAATAAATAAATAAATAAATAATTAACATTTTATTAATTAATTAATAAAATGTTTTTTTTTGTTATTATTAATTGTATGTAATTAATTAAATTTCTTTGTATTTAGTTTTTTTGTATTTAGTTTTTTTTTTTTTTTTTTTAATAAAAGATAACTAAATTAATAATAATTAATAACAAACTAATCTAATCTATATTTAATTATTTATTTGTTTTTTTATTTATTTATTATTATATTTATTTATTTATTAATTGTAATTGATTATTATTGATTATTAATTAATGTTTTTTTTATCATAAAATTATTCATCATCATTGGATCCTATGGATATGATATTCTAAAGCATTATTTTAAAAATACAAGAATGGGTTTTATAATAAAAATCAACTCTTTTATTGTAATTTTTCCATATATAAATGATACAGCTATAAATAAATAAATAAATAAATAAATAAATAAATAAATAAATAAATAAATAAATAAATTAATAAATTAATAAATAAATAAATAAATAAATGAATAAATAAATAAATAAATAAATAAATAAATAAATAAATAAATAAATAAATAAATCATTAAATAAATCATATATATATTAAATAAAATTTAATTATGCAGTTTACTAATAATACATTTTTATTTTATTTATGATAAATATACTTTTTATTCCATTCCATTTAGCATAATTAAAAAAAGAAGAGTTTTTTTTTTTTAAAGTTAATGTAATGTTTGTAATAATTATTGCATTTTTAACTTTTTTTTTTTTTTTTAAACAATATTATTACAGCGTTACCATTTTAACAATTTACGATTTATGCACAATTTACATTTATATATAAATGCTTTTTTTTTTTTAAAAGAAAAAAAAAAAAGAATTCTTTTAATATGTAAAAAAAAAAAAAAGATTGCATTAATAAATATATATAAAAAAAAATGAAAAAAAAAGTAAATTATATTATTATAATTTACTTCTATTATTACTTATCATATATATTATAAGTTATTCAAGTAATATTTATTTCTACAAAAAAAAAATTCATAAAATAAAAGCGAAATAATTAATTATTTTAATCTTAAAACATCTTAATCATCAATTATGTAATTTATCATAAATCTTAATTATAACGAAATATTTTACAATAAAAGATTTTTTTTATTTGTATTATCATTATTGATTAATATTTTTATTATATATTTATTTATTTATTTATAGATAATACAAAATGGTTTTTGATTTTTGATAATATTTTTGATATATTATAATCATTATTTAAAGGATTGTTTTTTCAACATGAAAAAATAACAATAAAATAAAATAATAGTTAAAATTCTATAATAATAAAAATAATAATAGTAAAATAAAAAAAAGAATTTCATATCATAAAAAATAAAAAAAAAAATATTACAATATTAATTTGTATTACCGTTTTTATCCACAGTACAAAAAAAGAAAGAAAAAGAAAAGGAAAAAGGAAAAAAAGAATTAAATTTTTAATTTTATTTATTTTTCATATACTTAAATTACTGATGTTCAACTTTAAAAAAAAAAAAAAAGAAAAAAAAAATATAAATCTTAAAATATAATATATAAATTTAATTGATATAAATTACAAATTTACAAAATTACAATTAATACAACAATGAAAATTTTCATTTTTATTTAATCAAGTTATTCGATAAATTTGATTTTAAAGATTAACATTTAGTGTTTATATAGTATTAAATATTAAATAAATGATGTACTACCTTAAAAAAAATAAACACTAAATGTTAATCTTTAAAATCAAAGGTAGTACATCATTTAATATTTAATACTATTTTTACTTTTTTCTTTTTTTTATTAAAAAAAAAAAAAGAAACATTTTGTTATATATAATAAATATGTGGATAGAATAATAATAGTAATAGTAATAAAAAGTAATAATAAGTAATAATAATAATAGATAATAAATTAATAATAAAAAGAATAATAATAATAATAATAATAATTATAATAATAATAATAATAAAGAATAAAATAATAATAATAATTAAGAATAATAATAAGTAATAATAAGTAATAATAATAATAGATAATAATAATAATAATAATAGATAATAATAATAATAATAATAATAATAATAATAATAATAATAATAATAATAATAATAAAGAATAAAATAATAATAATAATTAAGAATAATAATAAGTAATAATAAGTAATAATAATAATAGATAATAATAATAATAATAATAGATAATAATAATAATAATAATAATAATAATAATAATAATAATAAAAATAATAATAATAATACTAATAGAGATAATAATAATTAATAATAATAGAAAATAATAAATAATAATTAATATGATAATTATAATTTTTTTTTTTTTTTTTTTTTTTTTTGCTATGACCGGGGTATGCTTCTTTGACCTTCCCTAATGTGAAGCAGTAAGCCCACTCCCTAATAATTAGGTGGTAGTGTGTCCCTCATGGACTGCCATACTGAAAGTCAGCTTCGGCTTTCCCAATCATGTACAATAATTGCTGAATTTATATCCGCAAGCCACACATTCTCGGTGCCCGACAAACCTCAAACAAGGCTGATGAAAAGCCCAATGGTCACGTGATTCTAATTCACTTGGTTATTCTACGTTATTGATTGGTACAGGTTGGATTTTCTCAAAGAAACAATATTAAAGACTATAAGTGTCAGGCAGTACAATAAATTATTAAATTAAGAAGTTTGGTATAATTAAGGAAGGACAATACTTAACCTGGCGGTCGAACAAGTCCTGATGAAAAACCCACATAGAGGAAACATCAGACCCGCGGGGTCGAACCAGAGACCTTATGTATGCTAAGACAACGCCTTAACAACCAGGATAAAAACTGGTTTGACGATAATTATAATAATAATAATAAAATGTTCAAATATTACATAATAATAATTAATGATAATAATAATATTTTTAAGGATAAAAATAATACAATGGTAAAAATAATCTTTTTAAGTGTACAAAAACATATTTTTATTCTTAAACATGTGAAAAATAAAAAAAAAAAAAAATAATAATTAAAAAATAAAAATTTATTTTATTATAAATTAATTATATATTAGATTATTCCATTTTTGGTGGAAAAACATTTATATATAAATAAATATAAAAAGTAAAAATAATATTCATTTTTAAATAATCAATTAATATTGTTTTTTTTTTTTTTCTTAAAACTTTAAATATTATGTAATCTTTATATTAGTATTATTTCTCTCTTTAATATTATTCTCTATTAAATATCTTTCCATCATTACTATATTAATAATATAAAAAAAAAAAAAGAATATATGACTGGGATAAATAATATATAAAATTTAATCATTCTTAATATAACCAAATAAATAAATAATTAATTAATTAGTAATTAGTAATTAGTAATTAGTAATTCTATAATAATATTAACAATATATCTAATCCAATATCTGATACACATAGTTAAAATTACGAAATAATTATATAAAAGATAATATATATATATATTTACTTTTTTTTTTTTCTTTTTATAATCTAAAAAGAATTTATATATTATTATTTTCTAGTACAAAGATAATATAATAAATTCATGAAGTTTTTTTTTATAGTACAAAGATAATATAATAAATTCATGAAGTTTTTTTTATAGTACAAAGATAATATAGAAATTCATGAAGTTTTTTTTCTATTTTATTTAATGGTTTTTTTATTAATATTATTATTATTATTATTATTATTATTATAATTTTAAATGTTGTTTTATATTTCTATTTTTTAAATATAATGAAGTTATGTTTTATAAATCTATTTTTTTTTAAATATAATGAAGAAATAATTATATATATATATGTATATATATAATAAAATAAAACAAAAATTGAAATAAAAATGTTATCTAAAAAAAAATATTTAAATAAATTAAAATATTTAAAATAAATGATAAATTAAAAATGAAATAATTATAATAATAATGATAATAAAAAAAGAATGATAATTTTAGTTGTTTTTTTTTATGAAATATTTCATAAAAGAAAAAAGTATGATTATTCATAATAAACTAGATAAAGATAAAAAAAAATTATATATATATGATAGTTTTTTTTTATCATCATCAATTTAATTAAAAAACATTATTATTATTATTCTTAGTTGGTATTTAATAATTTATTGATATTGATGATAATTTATGTATATATATATATATATATATTAATAATGATTTAATAATAACCATTTTTGTTATTATTAATAACAAAAGTTTTTTTTCTCTTTTTTTTTTTTTTTTGTAAGTATTTTCTTTTCTTTTCTTTTCTTTTCTTTTTTATTATCATTATTATCATTATTATTTTTATTATTTATTTTCATATATTTTCATATATTTTCATTTTATTTTTATTTTATTTTTATTTTTATTTTTATTTTGTTATTTTTGTTATTTTCTATTATTTAAACAACACCAAATCCAAAATTATCATCTTCATTGAAATTATTATTAAATTGTTGTTGATGTTGTGTGGATAATAATTCCCATCCATCTTCTTGACATTCTTCTTGTTGTTGTTCTTCATTATTAAAAACTAAAAGTGCTAAAATAATTGCTGTAAATACTGATAATAATGAAAAAAGTAACCATAGTAATCCCCATATTTTTGGTGATAACCAATCCATTCCTTTAAGTTTTGCAAATCGACTAGCATCTGATGATTCTACATGACGTTTAATAAGATCTTCTACCATATCCCATAAAGAATATAAACCAGACATAATACTATATTATTTTTAATTTTAATTATTTTTTCGAAAAAAGTATTAAAAAAAAATTATATAAATTATATATTATATAAATTATACAAATTATATAAATTATTATTATATTTTTATAATTATTGATAATAATAATAAAAAAAAGTTAGATTTAAGAAGTTATATATATTTATATAATTACTTTTATATATATATATATATTATAATATAATATATTTAAAGAGATGATAATTTACCCTAGGAAAAGTACAAAATATTGAATGGCTTTTGATTTTTTTGTATATATTAATAAAATTACTGATATTAATACACCCGAAGTAAAAATAAAAGTAAAGATACCGTTTGAATAGAATAAAGTACATCCCATACATAATACTATTATTATTATTATTATTATTATTATTATTATTATTATTATTTTGTATTAAAGATAATAATCAATATTTATAAAAAAATTATAAATTAATAATAATTAACAAATATATTAAAAATATTCAGTATCAAATAATAAAAATCCATATAATAATAAAATATAATATAATCTTACAAATAACTAATGTAGCTATTTTTGAAGTATATACACTAAAACCACAGAAAATTAATAAACTTCCAAAAAGAGAACTAAAAATATTAATATTCATAATAGAATAATAAAATGAATAATGATAAAAAATAATAATATTATTAATATAAATATTATAAAAAATTTTAAAAAATATTAGTAATAATGATAATAATATAATATATTAATATATATGTATATATGTATATATATATATATTGATGTTTATAATTATATATATTTTTAATTTTATAATTATTTTTGCTACATAATGAAAAATTTTAAAAGAAATTCATTTTTTTAAATATTCAATATTAACCTTCCAATATATCCTGCTGGTATAATTAAATATGGATTACCACCAGCATAAACTGTTTTACCTCCTTGATTGGGATTAACTATTATTTTTTTGACACTAGCATGAGTACATATAGCCATTAAGGCATGAGATAATTCATGAAGAGTAACGGTCATAATCTTTATATATTTTATTATTAATAATATAATTATTTAAATTTTATATTAATATATTAATATATATATATAAATTAATCATAATTTGAAATTTCGTCATATATAAATTTCTAAAAAAAAAATGTCATATATTTATATATAATATATATAATATCTTTATTTTATTAAATTCTTTTTATAAAAAAGATATAATATATAATATAAAATTAACTTACTTTAAAAGGCCATAATATCCAAGAAACTGATTTTACATTCCATAAAATACATATTAGTATGGTATAAATAATAAGTACTAAAATGATTTTAAGTTGACTTTTTGAAGGAATTAATCTTCTTTTTATCGTTGAGGGTATCATTATTATTATTATTATAAATTAATATATTTTATTAATTGTTTTTATTATGTTTATTTATTTTTATTTTTTTTATTTGTTTTTTTTTTTTTTTTTTTTTTTTTTTTTTTGGTATATATAATTATATTGAAATATAATTTTTATATGAGATACCAATAATAAGAATATATATGAAATATATATATTCTTAAAATTATATATTTGAAATTTCTTTAGATTTCTTTTCTTTTTTTTATTACTATTATTTTATTATTGTTTTTATTCTTTTATTATTTAAATTAAATTTTATTTCGTTTTATATATATATAAATTAATTATTATTATTATTATTATTTTTTTCTTGTATTTTTTTTTTTTTTTTTTTTTTTGATTTTTATTTAATACAACTTTAAAATTTTATTTCAGTTTCAAATTTCTATTTTTTCCTCTTTTTTTTTTTTTTTCTTTTTTTTTTTTTCTTTTTAATTTTAATCTTGAAAATATTTGAATTAAAAAAATTATGTTTTGTTATTAATATTGTTATTAAGTTATAAATAAATTAGAAATAAATATATTCAAATAACAAATAATAAGAAAAAAAAAAAAAGAATTAATCACAAGGTAATTATAAAAATAGAACCGAAAAAAAAATATGCGTCTTTATATATATATTTTTTTTTTGTTGTTTTTTTAAGTTGTCAAATCTTTAATATAAAAAAAAAAAATTTTTTTTTTTTTGTTGTTTTGTTTATATAATTACAATCAATCTTAATAATAAAATATTTTTTATTATTTAAATAAATATATAATATTTAAATTTTATTTTATATAAATTTATATTTGTATTATTTATTTATTTATTTATTTATTTATTTATTTATTTATTATTATTAATTAAATAATTAATTACTATATATATTTCATTGTTTTATAAAATAAAATAAAATAAAATAAAATAAAATTTTTTATTCTTTTTTTTTTTTTTTTTCTCAAAAAAGTAATTATTATATATTTTTTTTTTTTTTTTAAAAAAGAAAAATGTCATCTATAGAAGAATTTGAATTACCAAAAGCTTGTGTTATGAGAGTTATTAAAGCAGCTGTAAATATATATATTTAGTTATTATTAAGTGTTTGATTAATATGAATAATGCTTTTTTTTCTTTAAGGGATCTTTAATAAATTATTATATTTTTTTTTTTCTTTTTTCATTTAAATTAATTGTTTTAAAATTTCTTAAACACAATTTACAATATCAATTAATTATTTATAATTAATAAAATTAAATAAAATGGAAATATAATTCAATAAAAATAAGAATATATATATAATATTTAATAAATATAATAATAATAGTAATTAAATTATGTAATAAATTATACAAAAAATTAAAATTGAAAATTATAATGTATAAAAGTATAAAAATTTATTCATTTTTAAATAAAAAAAAAAAATAAAAAATTTAACAATTTATTATATTTAATATATATACATACATTATCTTCATTTAAATATATTTGATTATTTATAGCTTCCAGACAATGCTTTAATTAATAAAGAAGCTAAAGTTGTTATGACAAAAAGTGCTACAATATTTATTAATTATTTAACGGCAACTGCTAATGATGTAACAAAATCAACTAATAAAAAAATTTTATCTGCTAATGATATTTTTGCTGCATTAGATACTTTAGAATTTGATGAATTTTCAGATAAATTAAGAGATGCTTTAGAAGGTAAAAAAATATATATATTTATATTATAAATTTTTATTAATGAAATTTTTTATTAAAAAAATAATATTAAATACTAAAATTATTTATAAAAAAAATTTCATATATATATATTTTAATTGCATAATTATAATTATACATAATTATTGTTTCTTAATTATATATATACACCTTAATATTATTATGAAATATTTAATAATCTCAATATATATATATATATATTTTGTTAAAATAATTTCATGTACAATCAATCAATCATTTGATTTATTTAATAGAATATAGAAAAATTCAAAAATTAAAATCTAAACGTACTCAACAAAATAAAAAGGATAATAATGATTCTAAAAGTTCAAAAAATAAAGGAAAAAGTAAAGAAAATAATGAAGAAGGAGAAGAAGAAGAAGTTGAAAATGAAGATGTAACTATTGATTCTGATAATGATACTGATATTAATGTTGAAGATGATGATGATGATAATAAAGAGGAAGAAGAAGAGGAAATTGAAGAAGAAGAAGCAGAAGAAGAAGAAGTAGAAGATAATGAAAATGATAATGAAAATGAAAATGAAGTTGAAAAAGAAAAAGCAAATAAAAATAGAAAATCAAAAAAATCACATAAACATTCAAAATTAGTTTCAGAATCTGATGCTGAATCTTTTTCAGATTCTGAATCAGAAGCTGATTCTTCAAATTCTACTTCTGAATCTGAATCTGAAACTGATTCAAGTTCAGATGTTCCAACTACAAAATTAAATAAAAAAAGAAAAGCTGGAGATACAAGTTTTGATGGTTCTTCCAAAAGAAGAAAATAAATTATATATATATATAAATATACTTATTAAAAATTATTAAAATATATAAAATATAAGGATATATATATATGTAAAGAAAAAAAACTATAATTAATAATCATTAATAATAATTTTCACTTTATTTTAATCTTTTTTTTTTTTTTTTAATTTTTTAATTTTTAATTTTTTTATACCTTTATAATATATATTAAATTCTAATTTATTATACTTATTAATATATTTTCTTTATATTATTCCTTTTTTTTTTCTTTTACTTTTTTTTTTTTCTTTTTCCTTTTTACTATTTCTATTTTTTAAATTTAATGTTTTTTTTTTTTTTCTTTTCATTTTATTTTAACATTTTAAATTTATTATATTTTATTATATTTATTTATATATAAATGTATATTCTTTTTTCCTTTCTTTCTTTTAATTATCTGTTATCTATTATTATTATTATTATTTTTTTTTCTGTAATATTATAATAATATATTTCAAAAGTATCAAAATTTCATATCATTATTATTTTTATATATATCTATAAGATCTATAAGTAATTAATGTATTTATTAATAAAGCAATATATATATGTATAATATTAAAAAAATAATATTGTAATAATCTAAATATATATTTAAAAGGGTGTATTATTTTATGTATAATAAATATATATATATTTATTTATATTTTTGTTTTTTGTTTTTTTTATATAATTATTAAATTTTCAAGTTAATAAGCTTGGAATATTTTAAATTAATAATAATTATTTCAAGTCTTTATAATTTTTAATATTTTAAATATCTCTAAATTTAAGTAGGAATATATAAAAATGTATAAAAGATTTATTTTTATAGTAAAATGAAAAAAAAAAAAGAGATACAACAATTTTTTTTTTTTTTTAATTTTATTTAAAAAATTATATATATAAAATATACTTTTTATTATTACTGCTTTGATATGCTGTTGAAGAAAAAAAAAATAAAATAAAATAAAAAAAATAAAATAAAATTTTAAAGAAAAAAAAAAAAGAATCAGTTAAATAATATAATCAAAACTTTAAATTGTTATTTTTTTTTTTTTAAAATGTAAAATTATTTTCATAAATAATAAATTAAAAAAGTAAAAAAGAAAACAAACTTTAAATAATCTTATTTTATAGATAAAAAAAAAAAAAAACAATAAAAAAGATTATATATATATAATATGATTACGATTACTACTATTGTTATTACTTTTTTTTTGTATAACATAATAAACTAAAAAACTAATAAATTATAAATATATAAATTAAATAAAGTTTATTGTTTATTCAATTTATACCATATAAAAAAATTTAAAAATATATATTTTAATACTAAAGAAAAAAAAAAGAACTTTAAATAAGTATAGAAAAGTAAGATTGAAAAAAAAAAATAAATAAAATTAAAATCAATTATCATTCAATATATAAGAAAGAAGAAAAAGAAAAAGAAAAAGAAAAAGAAAATTTAAAAAAAATTAAAATCAATTATCATTCATATATATAAGAAAGAAGAAAGAGAAAAAGAAAATTAAAAAAAAAAAAAAAAGAAAAAAAGAAGAAAAAGAAGAAAAAAAATGGGTAGATTTAGTGATTTTTTAATTGCTTTAGGTTTTATGAAAAAAAAAGTTAATATCTTATGTGTTGGATTAGATAATTCTGGAAAAACTACAATTATTAATTCTTTAAATCCAAATAAAGTAATAATACAAAAATACAAAAGAAAAATATATTATATATTTTCATATAAATATATATATATATAATTTTTCATAAGAATAACCATGAATAAAAATTTTTTATTTCTAAATAATATTCTTATTTACTTATCATTATATATATACTATTATACTTTATATATGTATCTATACCTATATATATATTTATTATTTATAAAAAAAATATAAAGGTAGATAATGGTATGATTGTTCCAACTATAGGATTTTCTATTGAAACTTTTTCAAAATCAAAATTAAATCTTACGGTTATAGATATGTCAGGTCAAGGACGTTATCGTGATTTATGGGAACATTATTATGTTGATGTTGATGCTGTGATTTTTGTTGTAGATTCTTCAGATAAAATTAGAACTTGCGTTGCTAAAGATGAGTTAGAACAAATGTTAAATCATAAAGGTATAGATAGTATAAATAGTATAGTTGTATATATATTATATTATCTATTTCTTTTTAATCTTTATTCTTTTTAATCTATATGATATATATATATAATAATTAAAAAATATAATTAAGAAAAAAGAAAAAAAGGAAATAATTAATAATTTTTTTTTACTAATATATATATATTTATCATGTATAAATTATATTATTCATTCATATATATATTATGGAATAATAACATACTTAATTTTTATGCAAATTTATAAAAATGATAATAATAATGACAATAATAATTAATAATTTATTTATATCAACAAATAAAATATATATAAAGATTTGAAAAAAAGAAAAATTCCAATTTTATTTTTTGCTAATAAAAATGATATTGAAGATAGTATGAGTGTAGCAGATTGTTCAAATGCACTTGGTTTAAATAATGTTAAAACAAAAAATTGGTATATATGGTAAGGAATAAAATCCAAAATATAATATAAAATTATGAAAGTTATGAAAGAAAAAAAAAATGAAAATATAAAAAGTAAAAGTTAATATAATATACTGGTTTTTTTTTTTATTAACCTTTGTTACATTTATATGTATATTGTATATATTAACATACAAATCTAATATAAAATATATAAAGTTCTTGTAATGGTTTAACAGGTGATGGTATACTAACAGGTTTTAATTGGTTAATAGGTATAATAAAAAAAATATTAATATGATATTATATATATAAATTGATATAATAAAATATATGTATTTTTAAAACTGATAATTATATATATATATATATATTATACCATTTTTATTAGAACAATTATAACATATATCAATAAATGAATTATAAATGAATTCTTCACAATTTTTTTATTAATAATAGTGAATCATACCTACAAAAGTTCTTTATTTTTTCAAATATTTAAATCAATGACACTACTTTAAATTCCCTATTAAATAATATTCAACATTAATCAACATTTAGTAATTTTATAAGTCTATTATAATTATAAGAACATTGAAAAAAAAAAAAAAAAAAAAAAAAAAAAAACCTAAAACTATATTAAACATTTTATTAAAACTATTAATTATTTTTATTAATAAATATTTTTTTGTCATAATATTATTGTTTTTAAATTTATTTTTATTATTATAACTTCGACCTTTTTTTTCATTTTATATTTTATAAACTAGTAATTATATGATATATAATAATAATTATAATAATAATAATAATAATTATAATAAAAAAAAATTAACAAACAATATTAAAAAAAATTTAATGTATAAAATATATATTATATTTTGGATAATTAAAATATTAATTAATATATAATAAATAAATATATAAATAAACAAATAAATAAATATATAAATAAATAAAACGAATAAATAAAAATATTTATAATTAAAAATTTTCTATATTTAATATAAATGTATTGATTAAAAAAAGTTTCTTCTTTATATTAAAAATAATTAATTTATTAATTTTTATAATTAAAAATCAAAAATATTAAAAAAAAATTGTTTTGTAAATATTTTATGAAATTTCTTTTTCTTTTTAATAATAAACAGTAAATATAATTAATTGAATAAATAAAAAATAAAAAAAAAAAAAAGAAAATAATAAAAAAAAGACTTGCTTTTCAAAATAATTTTTTTTGTGTGTTATTTATGATATGAGTGATGAAGAAGTCGATATAGAAGGATTTGATGATGATGAAGATAATGACCTTTTATATAATTTAAAATTGGATTTTTATAATAATAATAAAGCTAAAGATAAATATAATAATAATAACAATATTATTAATAATGAATATATTAATATAAATAAAAATGATGAATACATGTAATATATCTTAAATAATATTTTATTATAAATATAATATTATTATTATTATTATTATTTTTTTTGAAATTTCTAATTAATTCTATGAATTTCCTTTTAATTATAAAATTACAAATTTAAACAATAATAATAATTTATTTTTATAATTGAATTTTTTCTTTTTTTCTTTTTTTATAATATATATTTAATAAAAATATTAACAAATTCTTTTTTATATTTATTAAAATATTTATTATATTTATTTGTAAATTATTTGCTTTTTAATTTTTAATATGTTATTAAATTCTTCAAATTTTAGATTAAATGGAAATATCAATAGTAAAAATTTAAAAAACAGAAATGGACATGGAAATAATAATGATGTACTTTTCTTTTTTTTTTTTTCATTTATTTTATATATACTAAATAATATACATATATATTATTTAAAAATATATTAAAATTTTAATATTTTTTTTATAAATAATTGAAAAACAATTAATTTGAAATTTTGAAATTAATTTAAAAATTTTGAAATTTCAAATGAAATTTATAAACTATTTTTTTTTTTCATTTAATTTGATTTTATTATATACATATATATATAATATCATTAATAATATTATTATTGTTACTTTATTGTTATTTACATTATATTTTATTCTAATTTAATAATACATGCTTTTTTTTTTCTTTATAGAATAAAGTAAATGAAAATGTTGATAAAGTAATTGAAATTAGTGACGATAACTATGATTCTATGGAAGAATTTCAAGAAATAAATAATGTTGAAAAAAAAAAGAAATTAAATTTTATTAATCCTATAACAAAAACAACTATTTCAAAACTAGAAAAGTAGTATTATTAGTAATATATTTTATTATTAATTGTAAATTAATAATATGATTTACTTATTATTTTATTTTATATATTGCTCTTATTATTTAATATTATATATTTTTATTATTTACCATGAAAATATATATATATGAACATATAATATATAAAATAATTATTTATTATTATTTTTACAATTATTATAAAAGAAAAATAAATAAGCAGCAAAAAGATAATAATTCAAATTTGGATGATACTTTAAAAACAACGAATAATAACAGTAAACTATTTTTTTTTTTTTTTTTTTTTTTTTTCAGTGATATATTAATATCAATATAAAAACAAAAATAATTGAAAAAGAAAAAAAAAGTAATATTAAACATATTATTATTAATTATTAATATTCTATTATGTATGTATGTATATATGTATATAGGATCTTCTAAATATTTACCTTCACATAATACTCGTTGGACAGAAGAAGAGAATCAAGCTTTATTTGATGGAATTGTAAAATAATAAATAAATCATTTTTAAATATAATATTATATTAAAATTTAATTAATATTGTTCATTTTCACATATATATATATATATCATTAAATAAACTTTTTTTTAATTCTTCTTCTTCTTATTATTATATATATTATAATCTCTATATGAAACATAATATAATATAATTAATTAAAATAAAAAAAAAAAAAAAGAAAAAATTTGGATATGGAAAATGGAAACAAATTAATAGTATAGTTAAAACAAGAACATCCATTCAAATTAGAAATAGAGCAAGACATTTATTAGATAGTGGAAAATTAGAATTGGATTTAATAGAATCAAATAAAAAGATAATAGAAGAAGATAATGATGAAAATATTAATAATATTTATAATGATATAAATATTTATGATGAAAATGATGATGATAATGATGATGATGATGATGATGATAATGAAGATAAAGAATTATCAATAGATGATACCTCGGAATTTATAAGGATTACAGATGATGAAGAAATATATGATGATGATGATACTACTACTACTACTACTAATACTAATACTACTACTAATACTACTACTAATACTTATAATAATAATAATATAAAAGAAAATATTCATCATATGAAAAATGATTTTATATCAGAAATTATATATAAAAATGATGATATAGTAATAGATAAATGGAATAATTCCAATAATGATACCAAAACCAATACCAATACCAATACCAATACCAATAACAATACTTATACCAATACTTATACCAATACTAATACTAATACTAATACCAATACTAATACCAATACCAATATAAATATTAATACTAATACCAATATTAATACCAATACCAATATAAATATTAATTCTAATATTAATACTAATCACACTAATACTATCAATAAAATAAAATCAAGTATTAACTCTTATATAAATAATAATAATAATAATAATAGTAATAATAATAATGATAATAGAAATGGAAATGAAATTGTAAATGGAGAAGATTATAAAAATTCTAGTATAAATAATAAATTTGAGATAAATGAAAAGGTTGAATTAAAAATTTCCAATAATAATCATGATACCAATATTATTAATAATAATACTAATATTAATACAGATATTAATATTAATAATGATAATATGATTAATTTAACGAAGAATGACTTTAACAATTATTCTTTATTTAATAAT
The DNA here is from genome assembly GCA_002104895.1 of Anaeromyces robustus. NCBI lineage: Eukaryota > Fungi > Neocallimastigomycota > Neocallimastigomycetes > Neocallimastigales > Neocallimastigaceae > Anaeromyces > Anaeromyces robustus. Next base: position 83,196 of record MCFG01000127.1, on the reverse strand, counting down.
ATTCAACAATATGCTAATAATGAAATTAATTTTGATTTTGAAGTTCAAGAAACTTTGATTAATTTATCAGAAGAAGAAGAAAAAGAAGAAGAAGAAGAAGAATATAATAGTAATTTATTTCAAAAAGAGAATATAAATAAAGAAGATGATATAAAATTAAACAATAATAAAAATAAAGTTAAAGAAAGTAATAAAAGAAAATTTAAAGAAAATTTAAATAATAATAATAATATTAAAGAGAATAAAATTATAGATGAAAATATAATATTACCAAATTTTGTAAGTTATATATTTATATATATATATATATGAAAAATAATAATAATAATAATATTATTATTATTATTATCAAAATTGAGTTATATATTTATAATATATAATATAATATATCTTTTATATTTAATTATTTAATTATTTATTTAATTATTTAATTATTTATTTATTTATTTATTAGACAATAAATCGAGATAAAATACATCCATTAGAAAAATTAGAATGTCCTGAATGGTTTCAAAAAAGTCATTCCATTCATCATCGTTCAAAATCTAAAACCCCTGAACGTTATATGAAAATTAGAAATTATATTTTAGAACAATGGGATTTAAAAAAACCTAAATATCTTACAAAAATTTCAGTTAGACCAGGTTTAAAAGGTGAAGGAGATGTTAATGCTATTAGTCGTATACATGAATTTTTAGAAAAATATGAATTTATTAATAAAAATGCTATTAATAATCCTTTAGTTCAAGCTAAAAAATTAAAATTAAAACAACAACAACAACAACAACAAAACAATAATGAAGAAGAAAATGATGATGATGATGATAATGATAATAACAATGATAATAATAATAATAATGATAATAATAAAAATGAAAGAAAAAATAATAATTACAATAATAATGAAATTAATGGTAAAAGGAAAAGAAAGCAAACTGTTTTTTATAATGATGGTAATAAATAAAAATAAGAAATATATATATATTAAATTTATGATAAATATTGTAAATTTATTATTATTTAATAAAAGTCATATTAATAAATATAGTTTATTTATTTATTTATTATTTTTAACATTATGGAATATTATTATTATTAATTTAATATTGTAAATATATTATTAGATCAATGGAAAGAAAAAAAGAATGATAATAATAATAATAATAACAATAATACTAATAATATTAATAGTAATAAAAATAACAATAATAATAAAAAGAAAATTAAAAAAGATGAATTATTTTATCAAAATCCAATTGATCCATTCAATTTAATTGAACTTCAACAATATAATGACATAGATAATCCTGCACCTTTTTCAATATCTATACAATCGAATGCATTGGTAATTATAATAATAATAATAATAATAATAATAATAATAATAATAATAATAATAATAATAATAATATGTAATAGTATATAATATATAATAATATGTAATAATAATAATAATAATAATAATAATATATATTAATAATATTCATTTATTTGATATATATATATGTATATATTAATAGTTATTTATGGATATTCATGCTCATTTAGTAAAAACTGAAATTATTGGATTATTAGGAGGTATTTTTGATCCTATTAATAAAATGATTTATGTAAAAGATGTTTTCCCATGTAAAAGCAAAAGTACAAATTATCAAGTAATAATAATAATAGTTTTACATATATTTTATATTTTTATAATAAATTAATAATATTTTAATCTTCATAGATATAATATATATTAAATATAATAAAAATATAATAATAATATTTAATTAATAAATTTAAAAATTATATATATTAATTAATTGTTTAATAATTAATAATATAAAAAAAAAAAAATTTTTTTTTTAATAATCATTATCATTATCTATATATAAATAAATAAAAGTGTGAAATGAGTTCAGAATCCGAAATTGAAGCAAGAGAAGATTTTTCAAAAAAAAATTTAGATGTAGTAGGATGGTATCATTCTCATCCTACTTTTGAACCAAATCCTTCTATAAGAGATATTGAAAATCAATTTCAATATCAGGTAAATAAATATAAAGAATAAGAAAAAAAAAGAAAAAAGAAAAAAATAAAATTATTAATAATATTATAATAATTAATATTATAATAATGATAATAAATAAATATATATATAATTTATAGTAATTAATAATTATTATATATAAATACTTGTTTATAATTTAATATATTTTTCTTAATATTTATATATCAAAAAAAAAAAAAAAAAAAAAAAAAAAGCAACTTTTTCGTAATGATAATGGAATAGAACCATTTATTGGAATTATTATATCTCCATATTATAAATATTTAAATAAAAGTAAAATAAAAATTTATAGCATTGGGAAAAATTGGGATATCAGTTTAAGTTATAGTAAATATAAACATATTTTAATATTTTAATATTTATATTTATATGAAAAGATTTTAATTTATAATTATATATATTAAATATAAATATAAATAAATAAATTAAATAAATAAATAAATATTTAAAAAAAAAAAAATTAATTAATAATTTATATAACATTAATTTAAACATTTTTAGGATTACCATATGAATTTCAACCCTTGCTAGAGAATTCATATAATATAGACCCTACATATATAAATAGTATAGAAAATTTAATAAAATCATATAAAAATTATAAAAGGTAAACTAATAAAGTTATATATATATCTATATTTTTTTTTATTTTATTTTTTTTAATCTTTTGTTTATTAATAATTAAATATATGTTATTATTATTATTATAATTATTATTATTATTATTATTATTATTATTATTATTATTATTATTATTATTATAAATATATAAAAGTCGTATTCATTTTAATGAACGATATCGAACTGGAGAAGAAGATTATACTTATTATAATAAGTTAATGAATGCTATCCAATCTTATTTAAAAAATATACCATCTAATGAAAAGAAAACTCTTTTAAATATATTGGAAAAGCATTTAAAATAAAAATAATAATAAAAATGAATATATATATATATATATATATGTTTTTTTATTTTTATTTTAATAATATTTATAATATATTTATATATATATATATTTATATATATATATTTATACATAGTTTTTTTTTTAAATTATTTTAATTATTTAATTTAAATTAAAATACGAAAAATGTATTATATATAATATTTTCAATTCTATACATAATAAAACGTAAAACTATATAAAATTTTCAATTCTATACATACATAATAAAACATAAAACTATATAAAATTTTAAATAAAATAATTTAAAAAAAAAGATAAAAAAAATGAAAAGAAAAGAAAAAGATAAATAAAATAAAAGAGAGAAAAAAAGTCTAATTACTTTATCATTAAAATTGTTTATTAATAAATTTATTGTCAAAACTTATACATTTATAATTTTTTTTTAAAAAGAAAAATAATAATAATATAATAAATTTTTATACATTTAATTAAATAGTATTATTATTTTTTTTCTTATTGTTTTTCATTTTTTCATTATGATAGTTCATAATAATAATAATATTTATTACTATTATTATTAATATATATATTACTTCAATCTATTATTTGTTACTATTTGTATTATTATTTTTTTTTTTTTAATTTTTTATTATTATTTTTTTTTTATTTTTACTCTTTTGTAACTTATTTATATTATTATTATTATTACTTTTTTTTTATTTGTTATTATTGTGTTATTGTTAGATAATGTTATGATATTGCTTATATTTAATGAAAAAAAAAAAAAAAATTTTTTTTAATTTTTTTTCAACATTTATTTATAAATATATTTATATATTTATATATATTTATTTTAACAATTACTAATATTATCAACAAATACAGATTTATATTCAAAATTTGTACGATTATTTTTAATATTTTTAACCGTTTTTGTAGATTTTACATATTGAGTAATAACAATAATTGGTATAATAACAAAAACTAAAATTAAACCTTCTTTTATTAATGTTGAAGATTTTACATGATTTCCTTCGTCTTCTTTTGGCTTGTCTTCTTGTTGTTTTTCCATATTATTATTATTATTATTATTATTATCATTATCATTATCATTATCATTATCATTATTATCATTTTCATTATTATTATTATTATTATTAGAGATTCTGATTTTTTCTTCTTCTTCCTTAACTTGAAGAATAGAATCCATTAATTCTATATATTTAGGTTGATTTTCTATTACAGAAATAGAAATAGTTTTATTATTTTTTTGAAAATCTTCTTTAAAATTTTTACATATATGTAATTGGGTATCACAATGATGGGTAATACAATCATCATCTTTAATACATTCTTCTTCTAAATATTTACCACATATCATACCTCCATTTAAATTATTATTAAAACATGTATATAATGGTAAATCTTTATTTACAAGACATTTTTTAGTTTTTAAATCACAATTATTTGAAAAACAATTTGAATCTTTTAAACATGATCTTGTTTGACAGTTTGAATGATTTGGATGACAAGTTTCAATAATTAAAGAATTTTCATCTTCCTTTTCCTTATCATTATTTTTATCATTAAAATGAAAAATTGAAAAAAGGGAAGAGAAATCAATTAATTTTTTGTTTGTTTGAGATAGATTATTTTTATTACCGTTATCATCATCATTATTATTATTGCTATCTTTAGTATTATTATTTTGATAGGAGTAATAAATATGATTTTTGATATTTTCTTCTATACATAAATCTTGACCTAAACAATAATGAATTGGATATTGACAAAAATTATTTTTACAAGATAAAGAATTTGGGCAATCAATATCTTCTTCACATGATATACTATAAATATATATATATATAAAAGAAATTAGTTATAAACAATATTTATCATTATATCATTTTAATATATTATAATATTTATATTAAAAGTAATATTAATTTTTTTTTTCAGTAATGAAAAAAAAATAACTAGTTTTTATAATAGTTACAATATTAATATATTCATAGAAAAAAAATATTCATATATATATATATATATTACCTCTTTAAAGAAGAAATTTTTTCAAGAGTAATATCAGAGTATGTTAAAACAGGTAAAATGAATAATAAATAAAAAAAACAAGATAGATATCTTGGAAAGTTATTAACAGTCATTTTTTTTTTTATAATTATATTTATTACTTTTTATATTATTAAAAACTTTTTAAAATATGTGCTTTTTTTATTATTATATGTATTATTAAATTAAATGATAGTATTATATAAATAAATTATAATTTTAAAATTTTTTTTTTTTTTATAAAAAAAGGAATTGCTTATTTAATTTTTTATTACAATATACTACAATAAATATTATTTTTGATATGTTTAATAACCTTTTTTTTTTTATTTCTTAAGGTTTAATTTTAATGCTTTTTTGAAATTATTATTATTATTATTATTATTATTATTATTATTATTATTATTATGTAAAATTAATTTGAATTTAGTTTTAATTTTTTTTATTATATCATTATTGATATTAACAGAGTTAATTAATAATATTTTAGTTTTTTTTAACTCTTTTTATATTCACTATTTTTTATTTTAATAGTTTAATGAGGCTTTCTTTTTTTTTAAGCTAAAAAAAAATTCAAAAAAAAAATAATGCTATTTATTTCACATAATTAAATTAAATTTTATATTTTAAATATTTGGAATATAAAAACTAAAAATAATTAATTTATAAATATTTTTAGTCTTTATAATTTTTTTCTTTTTTTTTTTTTTTTAAAAAAAAAAAACTGTTATATTATAAATAGTATGAATGTTCAAAATTACTAAAAAAAATTATTAACTGAAAGTTAAAAAAAAAAAGAAAAGAAAATTATGAAAAATTATTGTGTATATATATATAATTTTTTTTTAATTCATAAAATTTTAAATATTAAAAAATAAATAAAACTTAATTACGGATTTAATTAATATATATTAAATTATATTAAATTATAATTAAGCATGTAAAATGTGATGTTTTGATGGTGGTGATAATGAGTAATTTAAATAAATAAATAAATTTATAAATATATAAATAAATACAATATTTAATAATTAAATTAATATATAATTAGATTTATAAAAAATTTATTTAAATTATATTCATTCATTTACTTATTTATTTAAATAATTTAAAGTTTAAAATAATCTTTTTTATAATAATTATTAAATATCTATATTATATATATATAATTATTATATATTTTTTATTTATTGTATTATTTATTACATATTTATATTTATAATGCTTAAATGTTTATTATATTTTTTTATAATTACTAACCATTTATTAAATAAAAAAAAATGCCTTTTTACTTGAATCTAAAAAAACGCACTCCTCTCTCTAAAATTTGACTTGATAAGTTGAAAATTTAAAAATAAAAATAAAATAAAATAGAATAAAATAAAAAATAAAACGATACACCAAAAATTTAATTAATTTTCAATTAATACCATTCAGTTTAATATATTATATAATACATTGAACAATATATTAAATCATTTTTTAATTTTTTCTATTTTTAAAGTTAAATTTTTTAAAATGATTGGAATAAAAATCCGAATTCTTCAATTTTTAATATAATTATTTTTTATAAAAGTTGTTGGTTTTTAGTGTAACATTTCCTAGATTTTTTTATTTTTTTTTATTTTTTTGAAAGGATTCCCAAATAAGAAATAACAAAAAAGACTTTTTTCGAATTTATAGAAAACGGGGTTTAAATTAGAAATATGAATAAGAAAAAAAATATATTATGTATCAAAAAAGAATAATATTATTAAAATTATAAAAATATAAATAAATAAATAAATAAATAAAGAATAATAGAAAACAAATAACTTTTTTTTTTATTTTCTTTTTTTTTTTTTTGTATATATTTTATTATTTTTTATTCATTTTTAGTTAAGATTTATTTTGATTTGTTTTTTATGATTCGTTTATTTGTGTTTATTTGAGTATTTAAGATTTAATATTTTATAATATTTTATAGATGGTAATTTATATCAAATCTTAATTTATTTATGTTTGTATATTCTATATTATATTTATGTTTGTATATTCTATTCTATATTATATTTTTGTTCTATTTTAATGGAATAAAAATTATTTATTTGTTTATTTATTTATTTTTAAAATTTTATTTAAAATTTAAATTTATTTTATTAGTTAATCTTTCCTTAAACTTTCCTTATATTTTAAAAATACAAGAATTACAAAATACAAAAATGGAAGTTGATAAATTAATTTAATTAAAATTAATAAATAAATAAATAAATTTAAAAAATTAATAAATTATTAAATAAAATAAATAAATAAATAAATAAGTAAATAAATAAATAAAATTAATAAATAATTTTAATTTTTAAATTATTGGTTCTAATGAAATGGGAAACAAAAAACAAAAAACAAAAAACAAAAAAAAAAACATTTTTTTTAAATAAACTTAAAAACTGTATTTTATATATAAAAATACATAAAAAAAAATTGATTTTTCTTTTATGTTGTATAATTTATATATTATATACTAGATTATATTAAAATATATTTCAATACATAATATTATATTATGAATAGTATTATTATATTAAAAGAAAAAAATGTAAAAGATAAAGATCAAACTAAACTTTATTTAGAGCTTTTTATATACTTCGATATTAACATAATATTCAAATAAATAACTTATTATTAAAATAAAAAAAATAAAAAAGTTCTTTTAAATTTTATTATAATATAAAGATGATATAATTATTTAAAAATTTATCACTATAAGATAATGAGTTTTTTGTTTACTTTTTTCCATTTAAGAAATAAAAATACTCAATATTTTAACATGTAATAATAAAACAAAAACAAAAACAAAAACAAAAATAATAAAAAAAATTAATGAATGAAAGATTGATTGAAAGAATTAATATATTTAATATATTATTATATATTTAATTTATGTTAAAAATTTTATTATACATAATAAATATTGGTAAATTTTTATTTTTATTATTGTTTTTATTTAATTATGAAATAAATAATAATAATAATAAAAATAATAATAATTATAATAGATAATAATAATAAAAACAAATTAATATTTTTTTAATGTAGGAATTTATCTTTAATATATATTAAAAAACTAAAATAATTGTTTTCATATAATTATATTTTAATTAAATAATAAAATATTATCCTTTTTATCATTATATGGTCAAAATATAATTCTTTCAGTTTTACAAATTATGCACATAATATTTATATAAATTTATATTAATTTTATATTAATAGTTAATATATATATTTTTTGTATAATTAGTAAATATATATATATATATAATATTATATAAGCATATACTAAATATATACACCATAACCAAGATATATATAAGCCAAAAATATATATGTGTGATGTGTGTATATAAGTATTTATTCAAGTATATATATCTCATTTATACACATTTAAAAACAATCATATATACTTTTTGTATAAAAGTATATATATATAAATATATATTAATATACTCAAATTTAGTATTTTTATATCATTTATATACATTCAATCAAAAGTAAATAATAAAAAGAAAATTTTTTTTCCTGTTATTTTGTTATTCTTTTTTTTGTATTACAAATATATTTATATATTATCTAATGTTTTTCTTTTCTTTCATTTTTTGATTCATTTAAATATTTTCTTTTCATAATTGATATTTTATAATATTTTCAAAAAAAATTTTTTTTCTCTAAATTTATAATGAAATTATTAAATAATTAATAATTGATATAATTCAAAACTTTATTTTTTTTTATTAAATGATTACAATTCTTTTTTTTATTATTATTATAATAATATCAAGAAATTCATTTTAATTTATTTTTATAATATGTGTATAAATAATAACATATAAACTACTCTATATTATTAATTAGAATTAGAATTAACATTAAAATTATAATCATTGAATTAATTTTAGAAAACATAAGGAAATATTTTTAACTTAACATTTATAATACTTAACACTCATACTTGGTCATTATTTAATATTTCTTAATATTATTATCAAGAGAGCCAATAATAATAAAAGAGTAGAGAAAAAAACAGTAAGTCAGACTACGATATATAGATTTAAATTGGTTTTAATATGAACAGTATCTAAATAATATTAGATATTTATTTATACTATTGTCATTGATTAGTAATAATATTTAATTATATTTAGAATATTTATTATTTATTTTAAAATAAATTTTCGTTTTAATAATAATAAATATAATATTTAAAAATTATATATATTAATATTAAGTATAATGTTGAGTTTGTTGGAAATATCGACTTCTCCATTATTATAATAACATAAAAAATAATGTTATGTTAAGGATTCGTTCTAAGAAAAGGTAAAAGCACTACATGAACTTTTTACCTAATATCCCTTAGTGTAATTACCAAAAAATAATAGTTACTAATGTTAACGATAAAATCAAATGTTTCATTTTCAATTGATGAGTTTTATTATTATTAAATGAATTCACTTATAAATGTATATATTTATAGATACAGGTTTCATTCGTACTAAGGCTTTTTTTTATATTTTTATTATTTATAAAAATTAAAAATTATAATTATCAATAGTTTAATAAATAAAAATATATAAAACCATTAATGATTGATATATTATTAGTGCTTTTTTTTTGTTATTAATAATTTCCAATAATTAATAATTTTGTTTCTTTTGTATAATTATACTTATATATATTTATCCAATAGTCTCTTTATATTTATTAAGTATATTTTGGTTAATAATATTATGGTACTTCTGCATTAAAACGATGGATAAAGGTAAAAAAATTTCAATATTTATTTTCTGGTAAGAAGCAAGTAATATACTATTAAAAGTATTTATACAATATATATTGATATATTATCAGTATTTTTTTTTTTTTTTGTTATTAATAATTTCCAATAATTAATAATTTTGTTTCTTTTGTATATTTATATTTGTATATATTTGATTTAATAAAAAAAAACATATAGTAAAAAGATAAAAATAATAGAAAAATAAATACTCATTTTAAAAATAATAAAATGATTATAAAATATAAATTAAAAAGTTAGTATAGATATTAATGATAACCATTTTATGAGAAAAAAAATATATATATATAGATGAACTTGATTCTTAATATTGTTATAAATAATACCTTTTATATATCTTCTTGTTTCATTTTTAATATTATTATTATCTTCATTGAATTAAAAATTTTGACTTAAAAAAAAATGAAACAAAAATAAATGCTTTTTTTTTTTTTTTAATGTTTTTTGTTTATTTTAATGTTTTTTGTTTATCTAATTGATAAATTATTATTAAAAATGATTAAGCTAGAACAATCTATAAATTATGGAACAATAGATTAAATAGGATAAATATATAAATATAAAATTTTTATAAATTTCATTAAGATAAAATAATTAAAAAATTGGAATAAATTATCATTTTACAAAATTATATAAAAAATAAAAGAATTATTGTTTTAACTATAGAAAGATGTCAAATAAAAAAAATTTATATATCTATTTATTTATTTATTGTTTTAACTTCAAAATAATAGAATAAAAATGAATTAACGAAGTATTTGGATAAAAAAGCATTTTTAAAGATAAAAAAACCTTTATATATATAAAGTATATGATTTATCTTTTAATATAATAATCTTTTTTTTTGACAGTGAAATATGAAATTATATTAAATGATATTTAATATAATTGTAAAAAATTAATTAATAATAATTAATATTAAATTTAATAAAATAACAATAATAACAAAAATTGGTAAAAAATAAAGTTTTTTTAATATATTAAATTAATATTATATTATGATTTAATATAAAATAATTATTATTATTATTATTATTATTAACAATTAATAAAAAAAATTTTTTTAATAAATAAATAAATAAATAAATAAATAAATAAATAAATATATTGTTATTTAAAAAATTTTTTTTAAAAAAGTAAACACTAATTATCCTTTAAAATATAATAAAACAAATGAAATAAATCAAAACAACTATTAATACTCTTTTTAATAATGTGAGGAAAAAATATATATATAAATAAACAAATATTAATGTTTATTAAATATTTTTTTTTTGAAGATTCTAATATTGAAAAAAATGATAAATGATTGACTTTCTTATTATCAATATGAATTAAAAAGAAAGAAGAAAAAAAGAAGAAAAAAATTCTCCAATTTATAAAAAAAAATTTTTTTATTTTTTTTTTAATACCTTTAATTAATTAACTGTTTTTTATTATTTATATATTTTATTATTTATTATTATTCATTATTATTTGTTTCATTTATTCATTGTTACTTATTTTCTTCTCTTCTTTTTTAATAAATATATAAAAAAGTCTTTTTATATTTTTATTTTTTATTTTGTTATTCTTCTCATTAACATAAAGCATAATATTAATAAATTAATTAAAATAATAATTAAATAATAATAGTTAAAATCTGTATGATTCATGATTCATGATTAATCTTTTTTTTAATATTGTTTCATTTTAATTTATTTATGTATTAATTTTGTTTAAAAATTAATAAAATTCTGTATAAATTATAATATATTCTAATATATTACTAGTAATGATATTAAAAATAAAAGTATAAAATAACTTAAAAAGTATAAAAAAAAATTAAATAAAATAAAATAAAATAAAATAAAATAAAATAAAATAAAAAAAAAATTAAAATTAAAGTAATGGATTACTCTGGTAGTAATAACTAAATTAATAGTATATAATAAATTAAATAAATAATTTAAATATATAGAAATAAAAATAATATAAATAATAAATATATATATAAATAAAATATTGGTATAAGAAAATAAAGTAAAGTGTACTAAAATAAAAAAATGTTTAAATATTTAATTTTATTTTGTTTTATAGTCATTGCGTCAGCAGTAAGTACAAAATATTAAAATTAATATTAAACTTATTAGAATTACTTTGGTTAATTTTATTTTATTATTTTTTATTTTTTATCTTTTCATATTTAAAATTTTAATAATAATTTTCTTATACTTTTATATTCAATTTATCTATAATATATAAAAAAATAATAATTAATAAAAAAATAAATTAAATAAAAGGAATTCATTAATAAAAATTCAATTATAATTAATGAAAATGAACAAATTAAAGATTTATATGTTAAAAGTAATTCAAAATTCACAATTTATTTAAAATTAATTGAGGATTCAAGTTATTATTGGGCTCTTGATAATTTCGAAGAAATTATAAAAAATTCTGACATTGAACCATTAAATCTTGTTTCTACTTATGACGATAATAAAGATTGGTCATATGATGATGAAGCTAATAAAGGAGAACCTATTTTATTACCCGACATTAATCTTGGTTTTTATAAATTTGAATTTAAAATAAATAAAAATTCAACTTTAGAAAATTTACCTCAATTAAATTTTGTTCGAAAATTCAAACTGAAGGATTCTAAAAGAGATGAATTTCATACTCTAGTTAATTTATTGGCTGACCATGATACTTTTAATGCTAATAAAGATATAAAATTATATCCAAAAAAGGAAGATAATAAAAATATTAAGCATATTTTAGAAATAGATGATAATAAAGCGTATTGTATAGTATTAACTTACGAAGTCACTTCTGATTATAATAATTTATATTATTCATGGTACTTGGATAATATTGAACAAATTAATGAGAATAATTTACTTGATATATATAGTAATAGTCAAATAGAATTATCAAACGATAATAAGATAAAAATTACAGATAGATATACATTTAAAATTAATAAAGATAAATTTTCTGAAAAGGATTTATTACCAGTATTATCATTCACTCTTAAAGAATCCCCTGATCAATATTTTGATTATTTTGAAAAAAGTATAACTTTCAAATTAAGAAGAAAAAGTGAGGGTTATGTTAGTTTTAAATATGAAGATGAAAAAAAAATATTTTTCACTGAAAAAAACGAAGTCATTGCTGTTGAATTTTCAGGTAATCCTGGTGCTGGTTATGGTTGGTATCTAAAAAATTTAGATGAAGTTAAAGCATCTAATGTTATAGAACCATTAAATATAGATGATGAATATAATAGCGTACCATTTATTCCTGAATATTCAATTCCTAGTTCTTCAGGATCTTATATTTTTAAATTCCGTATTAAAGATACTGTTGAACCTGGTTGTAAATTACAACCTCCTTTACGTTTTATTGAAGCTAGATCAAATAAAAATGGTAATTTATTATCAGACGTCGAACTTTCCCTAATCGTAAAAAAGGAAAGAAAAGAAGAAGATCTTAACAATTTATCTCTTCCTGTCATTAACATTGAAGACCAATATGATAATACAATTTATGTTGAAAGTAATCATATCCTTAAAATTACTGTAGGTGATAATAGTTCTACTGGATATCAATGGATTATTCTTAATGAAGATGATATTCGTCGTTCTGATTATATTGATTTTATAGGTTCTAATTATGAAAGTCACTGTCAACCAAATAAATATGGAGAATTCCCTACTGGTTGTGGTGGTAGCCTTACCTTCCATTATCGTATATGGGAAGTTACTGAAGAAGATGTATTACCAAATATTAAGATGGCTTATGTTAGACCATGGGAAGTTATAAATCCTCTCCCTAGTCTTGATTTTCAATTAATAGCTAAATCATCATCAAATTCTACTGAATGTTCTTTCAATGGTTATAAATGTTGTTCTAATATTAATGCTGAAGTACAATATCATGATAAAGATGGTGATTGGAGTATTGAAAATAATGAATGGTGTATTATTAAAAAGGATGAAAAAAATGAAAAAGAAAAAGAAGAAGAAGAAGAAAATACTCCAAAATTAATTCGTACTTGTAAAGCTGAAGAAATTGGATATTCATGTTGTAAAAAACAAAAAGAAGTAATTTATACTGATGATTTAGGTGAATGGGGTATAGAAAATGGTGATTGGTGTGGTATTTCTACATGTGTTTATACAGGTGATTATCCAGTTTGTAAAACAACTTCTGAAATAGTTTTCACTGACACGGAAAAATGGGGAATAGAAAATAATGAATGGTGTATCTTGTGTTTATAAAGAAAATAAGTAAAAAAAAAAAAAAAGTAAAAGTAAAATATTAAAATTAAAAAATAAAAAATAAAAAATAAAAAAAAAAAAAAAAAAAAAAAAAAAAAAAAAAAAAAAAAAAAAAAAAGAAAGAAAAAATTTTTCAAAAAAAGGGAAAAAATTATTTCTTTGTTATTTTAAAAAAAATATATATGATTATATAAATATTTATATATATTAACTCTAAAACTTTGTTTTATAATGAATTATATAAATTTATTATAAACCAATATTTTTAGATATTATATGCTATTATTATTATTATATTTTAAAATGTAGTTTTAATAATATATTTTTATCATTATCAATATTAGGAAAAAATAAATATTATATATTCGTTTATATATTTAAATTTATTTGAATGTAAATACTATTATAACAACATTTTTTTTAAAAATTAAAAAATAAATAAATAAATTTAAAAGATATAAAAAGAAATAATCATTCTATTTATTAAATAAAATTATAAAAAAAATTAAAATTAAAAAAAATAAATTAATATTTTTAATATAATTATAATATAAATTTAGTAATTAATATATATTACATATTTTTATGATATCACATAAAAATATATAATATTACAAGTATTAAAATTTAATACTTATAATGTTACATAGTAATAAAAATACATTATTATTTATTACAAGTATTAAAATGAATGTGGTGCATTTCGCAATCGTGCATTTCGGAATCGTGCATTTCGGAATTGTACATTTCGGAATCTGTGGCGCATGAAATTTTATATATTAAATAAATGAATAAATAAATAAATAATAATTAAAAATTATAATTAATAATTACAAATTAAAAAATGGAATAAAATGAAATAAAAATAATTAAAAAAATTATAATAAAATCAAAGAATTGAAAAAAAAATACAGAAGAATACAAAAAAAATTTAAAAAAGAAAGATTCAAGTTCTTTAACTTTTACAAACAAACAAAAATCATATTTTTTCAAAGTCTTTTATTTTATTTAATATTTTATAATATTTTTCATTTATATTTAAAATTATTTATATAAAATATTTTAATTTATTTTATTATTAAATTGTAATAATAATAACTAAAATTTTAATAAAATAATAAAAAATAAAAAAATATTTATTTAATGATTTTTTAAACATAATTGATATTATTATTTTTGCTAAATAAGATTGACATTGATATTAATAATATTTTTATACTAAAAAATTTGATATTGATATTAATAATAATATTTTTATACTAAAAATTTTGATATTGATATTAATTATATTTTAATTATAGTTAAATAGATCAGTTTTAGATATAATTTAGCTAAAAACTAGCTAAAAAAATCTTAAAGTAATTTTATTTCCTTATATTGTTACAAGAACAATAATTAAGCATAACATATAATATAAAAAGGTTAGAAAAATACTAATTTATAATAAAAATTAGTATTTTTTATTATTTAAATCAATTAAGCAATTATACCATAATTCAACAATATCTTTTTTATCATATCCATAATAAATATAATCTTTTTCCATATATTTATAATTTTCAATTATATTTTTTATTTCATCAGTCTTTCTAATTATTTTTTGTTTTTTTCTCCAGATTCCATTAATTCTCCTTTCGTAATCATTGTAGGATAAGGATTCTTCTTTTTTTAATATATAAATTAATTTAAAAAATGAAGGTTTTTTTGGAAATAAATTATTTAAGTAATTATTAAAAGATTCTGAAGCATTATTTGTTATATGCTCCATATTCTTATAATAATTCCAATAATTAGTATTATATTTATGTAAATAATTATTTTTAATATATAATAGTTTTATTTATTTAATGATAACAGAACAAGTCCTTTTTTATATACAATTTTTAACAAAATATTATTTAAAAGATTATTAATAAAATAATATTTAATTTTATTTAATTATTTATGTATTTATTTATTTATTTATTTATTTATTTATTTATTATTTATTACAATAATTATTTATTTAATAATTATAATAGTTTTATTTATTTAATGATAACAGAACAAGTCCTTTTTTATAATACAATTTTTAACAAAATATTATTTAAAAGATTATTAATAAAATATTATTTAGATTTTATTTAGTTATTTATATATTTATTTATTTATTTATTTTTGATAAATGTGGCTATAAAATATTTTATCATCAAGCCACATACAATAATGTACGATTCCGAAATGCACGATTCTGAAATGCACTTCTCCCTATTAAAATTTAATAAATTATGTAACTGTCTGCTATATAAAAAAAAAAGTAATCGATATTAAAATATTAAAATCTAATTTATTTCTATTAGTTATATACTTTTATTTTATTTCATTTTACTTTATTTTATTAATATTAATAAAAATAAGAAAAGTTTATATTAAAAGATAAAACATTTTTTTTTTTTTATAAACAATTATTTATAAATTTAATAAATACTACCTTTATCACAATAAAAAGCACAAACTTTATTATCATCTAATTTATAATAAAGATTTGAAATACATTCAACTTTACACAAATTAATTTGAAAAATCATCATCACCTTTTTTTATAATTGTTTTATCTGTAACAATCTTTATTATATAAATAATAATTATTATTTATATTAATTCATTTAATTATTATTTATTTATTCATTCATTTATTTATTTATTTATTTATTTATTTATTTATTTATTTATTTATTTATTTATTTATTTATTTATTTATTTATTTATTTATTTATTTATTTATTTATTTTTTTTTTTTTTTTTTTTTTTTTTTTTTTAAGTGTTTTTTTTTTTTTAGAATGTTATTGAAATAATTTTCAAGAATATTCTAATTAATAGTTGATTAATTGCTCTTTTTTTTAATATAATATATTAAACAATTATAAAATTTTTGTTTATATACTACATAAATAATTATTTAAATATTATATATTAAACAATTATAAAACTTTTGTTTATATACTACATAAATAATTATTTAAATATTATATTATAAAAATGTTTATATAATATTTTATGCAATTTTTTAACACATAATACTTTTATATATATATATATGTTATATTATATAAAAGCATTATTAAACATTATTATTATTAGCTGTAAATATCAATTATTTAGTTTGATATTTTATAAAATGTTTTTCATTATAAATTTTTATTATAATTATATATATATATATATATATTTATAAACTTTTAAATTATTCTTTATCAATTTTCCTAACAATTATTCTCTTTTCATAGAAAAATTAATATTGATAATGAAATATATTTTTTATAATAAAATGTTTATAATGTTTTTAAGCCCAACTATTACATTCATCTTCATATCTTTTTCTTAATGTATTACATGATTTGTTGTATGCTACGCACTCATTATACTCAAACCATCTTCTAGTACATTGTGGATAATCTAACTATTTAGCATTTGGTAAAGTAAGTCCATTACTAGGGCCAGAACTAAAATAATAGTGGTCGCCTACCTCATTCATTCCATTATTACGTTTAGTTATTCTACAACACATTCTAAAAGTATCACCTTTAGTACCCCAATTGTAACAACCAATAATATTAACACCATCCCATTGACCATATAATCTATTAGGTTTATCAGAGCATATTTCATATTGATTGTTAGGACCAATCCATATTTTTTGTTTATGACCTGGTTCAATCAAATATTTCTTAATATTTCCACCTTCTAATGTAAATGCTGCTATAGCTGCATAGGCTGAACATATAACTCCACCTGGAACACTAATAAATCCAACAGCTATACATAAGGCTGCCTCAGTTAAGTTAAAAACATTCATCTCAGTATCAGCTAATACTTGGAGAACACCTAACAACAAAAAGAAAATAATAAATGTACTACGAATGTCCATAGTCCATAGTTTCTTTTCCTTTTTAATTGAATTAAAGAATAAAAACTGAAGATGATAAAGAACTTAATAGTTTTCCTTAATTAAATCTTATTAAAGAATTCTCTAATGAAAAAGAAGTATTCTTCTTTTTTATTTATTATAATTCTATCTATAAGAATTTTACTTTCAAAACTAAAGGAATTAACTGAGTATTTATATTCAAAATTATTTTGTTTTAATATCTATAATTATTATTACTAATACAAAAATTTTCTATTTTTGATTAGAACTTATATAAATTAAATTCTGATTATATATTTGTTTGTATTTTAAAAATAATCATTTATCATTTACATATTTTTTTAAAAGGCCTTTTATTAAAACTTGATACATTTAATTTTTAATGCATTGATTGTATTTTATAATAATTATATATTTTTGCATATTTTTAAAAAGCTTTTTAATTATTTATTTAATTTTATTTTTAAAAAATGAATATTATTATACTTAATAATTCTTTTTACAGTAATAATTTTAGTGTTGATAATGAATATTATTATACTTAATAATTGTATTTACAGTAATAATTTTAGTATTGATAATGAATATTATTATACTTAATAATACTATTTACAGTAATAATTGTATTTTCAAAAATATGTACAATAGATTATTATGCTTAATAATCTATTATATTATTCAATATATTATTATCAATTCAAAAATTTTAATTATTCTAAACTTAATCATTACTTTTTATTAAAAAAATATTAAAAATTATACCGAATTTTTAATTTATTATGCCAACCTTTTTTTAAACTTGTAACAATATTATTTTATTAATTTATATAATGAATCTTTTTTTAAACTTGTAACAATATTATTTTATTAATTTATATAATGAATCTTTTTTTTTAAACTTGTAACAATATTATTTTATTAATTTATATAATAAATATTTTTTTAAACTTGTAACAATATTATTTTATTAATTTATATAATGAATATTTTTTTAAACTTGTAACAATATTATTTTATTAATTTATATAATGAAATAATCCATATTTTAATTAATATAGTAACCAATTAGAGTATGATAAAGTATTCTCAATTGAACAAATGTATGAATTTTTTTTCATCTACATTTTAAAAAATAATGCTAAAAAATTTTCAATTTTTTTTTACATAATACTTATATTGCATATACTTTATTTTTTATAAAATGTATAACTGGATTAATACTATATATTCCATATAATATACATTATTATTTATTAGGACAAATAATTTTAATTATGATTAAATAATTTTTTAATTTGTTTTTTGTCATGATTAAATATATACATATATATTTAATCATGAATAAAATAAAATAAAATAAAATAAAATAAAATAAAATAAAATAAAATAAAATAAAATAAAATAAAATAAAATAAAATAAAATAAAATAAAATAAAATAAAATAAAATAAAATAAAATAAAATAAAATAAAATAAAATAAAATAAAATAAAATAAAATAAAATAAAATAAAATAAAATAAAATAAAATAAAATAAAATAAAATAAAATAAAATAAAATAAAATAAAATAAAATAAAATAAAATAAAATAAAATAAAATAAAATAAAATAAAATAAAATAAAATAAAATAAAATAAAATAAAATAAAATAAAATAAAATAAAATAAAATAAAATAAAATAAAATAAAATAAAATAAAATAAAATAAAATAAAATAAAATAAAATAAAATAAAATAAAATAAAATAAAATAAAATAAAATAAAATGATAATGATTTAATTACTTTTCAGTTTTTTTTTTTTTTTTCAAGTAAAAAAAAAAATAAAATAAAAAATATATAAATAAAGAGTAATATAAAAATATGAAAAATATAAATATATAAACTTTAATAAATTTATGATATTTTATTATTATTGTTGTGGTTGTGTTACTGTTTTATTTATTTTTAATTTTTAATTTTTTATTTTTAATTTTTTATTTATATATATATTATTTATTTACTTATTTACTTATTTATTTATTTATTTATTTATTTTTATTTTTATTTTTTTATCTTCTTTTTTTTTTTTTTTTTTGTTTATGTGTATGTATTTGTTATTATTCTTATTTTATTGTTATTTTTGTTTGTTTTATTAAATAATCACTGTTTTTTTATAACCATAATAGTTTTTTTACTGTTATTTTTGTTTGTTTTATTAAATAATCACTGTTTTTTTAAAACCATAATAGTTTTTTTATTGCTATTTTTGTTTGTTTTATTAAATAATCACTGTTTTTTTATAACTATAATAGTTTTTTAAACTTAAATTATATAAAATCAAATAATTACTACTTATTTATAACTATAATAGTTTTTTAAACTTGATTTATATAAAATTAAATAATTACTACTTATTTGTAAATATAATAGTTTTTTAAACTTGATTTATATAAAATTAAATAATTACTACTTATTTGTAAATATAATAGCGTTTTAAATTTAATTAATTATATAAAATAATTATATTTATCTATTAATGTTTGTTTTTTTTCTTAATGATAAAATGAAAATATTATTATTTTTTGTTTTATCAATTTTTTTTTTTTTACTATTAGACTTTTACTTTTTATCTTGAATAATGTTTATACTTTTTAGCTTTTTTTTTACTTCTTACATAAACGACAGCAACAGCAAATACATATTCCAGTTATAATAATAACAAGAATAAAGAATCCAAATAGTATATAAATAACACCACTTAAATTTTGGAAAGGTCCACATATACCTTCATCATTACAATATTTAGTACTACATTCATTATTATTTGTACATTTTTCACCTTGTTCTAAACCAAAAAGTTTTGTACGTTTTGAAACCAAAGCATAATTATTTCTTTCACATTTTCCATTGTCACAAATACTACTTAAACAATCTTCATTAACTTTACATTCTCTACCTTTTTCATATGATATTCCATCCTTTATGTTTTCATTAAAAGCACAAACTTTATCATCATTTAACTTACAATAAAAACTTGATACACATTCGTTTGCTGAGCAACTTGATTGATTTGGACATTCATTATCACCGTTACAATGAGAAAACCTAGTATTATAAATATATAAATATGAATGCATATATAAAATAATATTTAAAATTCATTTAAAAATCATATATAAAAAAATGGCAACATTAAAATAAATTAATAAATAAATATTGAATTTAAATAAATAATATAATAAATTTATAATTAAACGTATATATATACTTTTTATAGTAATTATAAGCATCATTGAAAGTAAATGTACCCGAAGTATAATCAATAAGTCTTTGACATGTATTGTTATCTTTTATACAGACATTACTTAAACAATCATTATCAGATGTGCATGGCATTAATACTTTATCAGGTATATCTTTTTTACATGGTTTTCCATTACATAAAGTTTCATAAAATGCACATTTATCATTATTTTGACAATAAAATGTTACAATACAATTATTACTAATACAAATTGAATCATATGGGCAATCGTCATCAGAATTACATTTGTTTAAACTTTTTATAATATTAATTGAAGAATATAAATATATAAAATTAATTTAAAATGATAATATTAATATTATAAAAATTAAAAAAAAAAATTTTTTTATTAACCTATTAATGAAATTAACAGCTTCATTGTAATTGAAGAAGGAAGAAGGATTAACATTATCAAAATTAGTAGTGTTTAAACTCATTATTTTTATTAAAATGAATTTTATATTTCAATTATTTAATTTTATGGTTTTAAAAATTATGTATATTTGTTTTTTTTTTTTTTTTTTTTTTTTTTTGTTCAAAAAAAAAAAAATATAAACATTTTAGGAGATGTTCTTCTCCTTTTATATGATTTTTGTTATCAAAAATTTAAAGAATTTATAATTTATACAAATTTATGTAAATTTAATTTATTAATGGAAATATTTGATATTTTTATGTAAATAACTGAATAAACATATTTAATAAAATTAAATCATTTGAACACCCACTGATTAATATCTAATATAACCAAACATATAATATTATAAATAACAATATACTATAATATATATTATTGTAATTTATATTATTGTATTATTTATTATTTATTATACAATTAAACAATTAATAATTATGATTTTTTTATATTTTAATGAGACAAATAAATTTTTTAATATATATTATATATTTGAAATTATATTAGAAATTTCGAACATATAAATTATGATAATAATAAAAATGATTAAAATAATAATAAGAAATAATAAATAATAAATAATAATATTATTATTTATTATTTATTATCATTATTTATTATCACTTTTATTATTATTATTAATTCCTTTAATATAAAAAATCATTTTTATTATTATTATTAATTCCTTTAATATAAAAATTTTTAATATTTTAATATTTAATTTTTTTTTTTTTTTACATCAGTTATGTTACACAATATTTTAAAAATAGCCATATAAAATTATTAAAAGACTTTTCTTTTAATAAATCTATTTAATATATGATTTATTATTATAGGTTTATCTTTTTTTAAAAAAAATTTTAATTAATTAATGAGAATAGTTTAAAGAATATTATTAAAAAATATCTTTTTAAAGAAATTTTAAAAGAAATTATTAATAAATTATTAATAAATTGATATATAATTTTTTATTAAAATATAAAGAGATTTTTTTAAACAAAAAAAAAATTAAAAAAAAAATAATATAATTACACCCAAAAAAATTATTTCAAACTAACAAAACATTGAAAAACATTAAAAATCAATTTTATTGATTATATATAAAAAATATCATGACTTTTAATTTTTGTGGTTATGGTATATAAATGATTGTTATTATAATTATGCTTACAATAAAAAGAAAAACGAATATTTTATCTATATTAAAATTTTTAAATTTTAAAGTACAATAATCAAAACTTAATTATAAAAATATATCATTACATATTATTTAATGTATAAAACTTAAAGTATAATTACATTTTATAAGTTATAATAGATAATAGATATTATAATAATTATAATATCTTCTTTTTTTAATATTTTTTCCTAAAATTTCTTATTATAAATTATCTTTATTTTTATTTCATATATTTCTTTTTTTCTTAATCTTAATATTTTTTATAGATAGATTTTTTTATATAGATTATATAATATAATATATAATAAAATTTATAAAATATGGTAATATTAATGTAATATAGTATAATATATGAAATTATATTAATAAATATAAAAGTAAAGAAAAAAAATTTAATTATGAAAAATTTATTTATTTAAAATAAATAAATAAATAATAAATAAATAAATAGATAAAAAGATAAAAAAAAATAATTAAAAGTATTATTCAACTATAATAAATAAAAATAATATATTTATGAAAAAGGAATTTGAAATAAAATTATATTTATATTGCTTTATAATTTTTTTTTTAAGTTTTATTATAATAATTCATATTTTAAATACATTTATATATATATATATATATATATATATTTACTATTATTAAAAACAATAAAAAAATTTTATATAAAGAATTTAATTTAATTACAGTTGATAGTTTATAATTGTCACTATTATAATTATTATTATTATTATTATTATTATTATTATTGGTAGTAGTAGTAGTAGTAGTAGTAGTAGTATATAACTAAATTATATAAAAAGATAATAGTGTTCGAATTTTTTTAATGTAATAATGTATGTATTTATATATATATTAAAAAATTCAATCATTCAAGATATATAGACTTTTATTTAATTAAAATATTTTATTAAATTCTTCATTTCCATTCATATAAAATAGATAAAGGAGTTTCACCATTCCTATCTTGTTTACTAATATTTGCATCATAATCAATAAGATATTTTATCAATGAGCTATCTCCTTTTTTACATGCAATAATTAATGGTGTTGTACCATCTTTTTCACTTATATTAACATTTGCACCACGTTCAACTAAATATTTTATTAAGGATAAATTATTTTGTTCAGTATTTAAATGTAACTCATCAGTTTCAATATCTTGATATTCAAAATCAGAAATATGATAAAAATTATTCATAATTGGTATATTTTTACATAAAATAATTAATGGAGTTTCACCATCATTATTACTTATATTAACATTTGCATCATGTTTAATTAAATATTTTATTAATGATTCATTTCTTTGTCTACATGACACAATTAATGGTGATTCTCCATCTTTATTACTTTGGTTAATATCTGCACCAAATTCAATTAAATATCTTATTATTTCTTCATTATAATTTTTACATGCTATAATTAATGGAGTATCTCCATTTTTATTACTTTGGTTAACATCTAAAGTACCAAGTTCAATTAAATATCTTACTACTGCTACATTTTGCTGTTTACATGCTATATATAATAATGATTCATTATCCTTATTACTAATCTCAACATTTGCATCATGTTCAATTAAACAATTTATTATTACTCTATTTTCATATTCACATGCTATAAATAATGAAGTTTCACCATTATTATTACTAATATTAACACTTGCACCATGGTTAATTAAATACCGGATTATTGTTTCATTTTCATGTTTACAGGCAAAAAAATAATGGGGTATTACCATCTTTATTACTAGCATTAACATTTGCACCATTATCAATTAAATATTTTATTACTGCTTCATTTCCTCTTTTACATGCTTCAATTAATGGAGTTTCACCATCATTATTACTTAAATTAACATCTGCACCATATTTAATTAAATATTTTATCACGTAAATATTTATATTGCCCATTATATTTTTGCATGAAGAAATTAAAGGTGTATCACCATTTTTACATTTTCCATTCACATTTGCACCATTTTTAATTAAATATTTTACAATAAGATTTTGATTATTTAAACATGCCGTAGTTAAAGGAGTTTGAATATTATTACTATTATCTGTACTTGTAACATTAATATTTGCCCCATGGGCAATTAAATATCTCACTAATGATTCATTTTCATATTGGCATGCAGTAGTTAAGGGAGTATTACCATTTTTGTCAACTTTATTAACATCAGCACCTTGTTCAATCAAATAAATTATAAATGAATCACTAACTTTATGTTTTCTTTCATAATTAATCATATCTATTAAAGGAGGATCGACATCTTTTTCATTTCCATTCACATTTGCACCATGTTCAATTAAATCAATTAAATATTTTACTAAAGTTTTATTTCCTGTATGAAATGCAGAAATTAAAGGCACTACACCATCTTTATTACTTACATTAACATCTACACCATTTTCAACTAAATATTCTACTAAAGATTTATCTTCAACGAGAGTCGCAGCATTTAAAGGTGTTTCACCATATTTTGCATTTCCATGAATATCAGCCCCATGTTCAATTAAATATTTTATTAATAATTTATTTCTTTTATAAATTGCAGAAATTAATGGATTTATTCCATTATTATTATAGAGATTAACATTGGCACCTTGTTTTATTAAATATTCTATTACAGCTCTATCTCCTTTATTACATGCATTAATTAAAGATGTTTCACCATTTTTGTCTTTCCCATTTATATCAGCACCATATTCAATTAAATAATCCATTAAAAATATATTTCTATCATTGGATGCAATAATTAAAGGAGTCATACCATATATATCCTTTCCATTGAATAAAAATTTTATTTTTTGTTTATTTTGATTTATTATATTATTCAATTCTAATTGAGATAATGGTAATTTATTAGCATAAAAATAAGTTAATTTTTTAAAAACAATTGTTCAAAATATAATTTATAGTAATAGTTTCATTTTAAAATTTTTAAGAGTTTTTTCATTTTTCTCTTCTTCTTCATTTGTAATCATCATATTAATAAAATCAGTTGATACTTCAAATCCATTATTTAATAAACATCCTAATATTCTTTGATTATAATATTCAGAATCCAAAACTTTATTATACTTATTATATTTAAATAATCGATTATTAGTTTCATATTGTAATAAAATATTTAAAGCTTTAGCATTACCAGTTTTAATAGCTGTATCATACATGCTTTCACTAAAAAGAAAATTTTTCGAATTGTTACAATAAGATTCATAATCATGAATTAAATTTTCTAATTTATCATTTTCTTTATTTTCAATATACTTCTTTACTAAATTTCCTTTTAATTTATAACTATACATTTTATGATAATTATTACTAAATTTTGTTTCTTTAACAAGAATTATATATATATATTTAAGTATATATAAAATTTTAAAAAAAAATGCATTAAAATAAAAATAAAAATAAAAAAAAAAGTAAAAAAAAAAAAGTTTTAATTATATAAATTTTTGTATATACTATATATTTAAATAATAATATTTTATCATAAAAAGAAAGCAAATGTAAAATAAATAAAAAAACAAATATTAGCACTCAAAAATTATTTATTAAATATTATAAATAAAAAATAAATAAATAACAAAATGAAATATTTAACTAAATTATTAAAAATGATTATTTAAATAAATAAAAACTAATATATTATAGTGTTTATTTTATATTTTCCAAAAAAATATTTAATATTTCAAAAAATTATTTTAAAAAAGTATATATTTTGATTTTTAATATTTTAGAAATACTATATACTACAAACACCATTAAAATCTTTAATTATATTTATATAATATAAATATCAATTAAATAAATAAACATTTACAAATAAATCTTTATCTATTATATTAAAAAATTAAAATTTTCATATTATGTTTATATATTTAGATATATATTATTATTTATTTTTTCTATTTATTTCTTTATTTACATTTTTTATTATTTAACGACTCCTTATTTATTTTTTTTTTTTTATTTATTTTTTTTATTTATTTTTTTATTTTTTACTTTCCTTTATATATATTACATTTTTAATATTATATAATATCTTACAATAGATTTTTAATACAGAAAGTAGCATTCTTACCTAATAATGATAAATTAAAATAATAATATTAGTATTACTAATATTCTTGTAATATATTTATATATATTTATATATATTTATATATATTTATATATATTTATATAATAAAATTTGTTTTAAAAATCGTCAGTAGGTGTGGATTATTTGTCTCATTGGGGCGCGACCCCCTCTGAAGTAGCAAATATTAAGTATAAACATCATTCTGATTTTTAAAACACTTCATTTTATGAATAAAATAATAGAAAATGTTTTTCATTATTAACCTTTTCAAAAAGCTAACTACTTTTTGTTTATCCTATATTGATTATACTTTTATAAAAACCTATTTAAATTATTAAAAATATAAAATTGATTAATATTGCGACTTTTATAAAAAAAAAAAAATACTAAAACATTTATTATATTATTTAAAAATTTCGTCAGTATGTGTGGATTATTTGTCTCATTGGGGCGCGACCCCCTCTGAAGTAGCAAATATTAAGATTAAACATCATTCTGAATTTTTAAAAAGTACTTCGTTGTATAAATAAAATAGAAAATATTTTTTTTTTCAATATTAACCTTTTCATAAAGCTAACCACTTTTTATTCATCCTATTATTTGTCTTGATTATACTTTTTTTATAAAAGCCTACTTTAATTATTAAAAATTCAAAATCGATTAATATCGCGACTTTATATAAAAAATATTAAATGTTTATAATACTATTTAAAAAAATTCGTCAGCAGGTGTGGATTATTTGTCTCATTGGGGCGCGACCCCCTCTGAAGTAGCAAATATTAAGATTAAACATCATTCTGAATTTTTTAAATAGTAAAAATAAATTTTTTATAATAAAATATACTATTTATTGTATATATATATTTACCTTTAATCTAATTTATTTTTTTTTTTTTGGTATTAAATCTTAATTTCTTTATTATATATTTTATATATTAATAATCTCTCTATAAAATTTTTTTAATTAATGTAAAAAAAAAAAAAATAAAAATAAAAAATATATATATAATTGAAAAGAAAAAATATGATTGGACTAAAAATATTCTATATTAATCATATAATTTTATATATTCACTATTACAATTTTTTGTACATTAACAAATATACGTATATGTATAATCCCAATACAATACTATTTAATATAAATCTTTTTTTTTTTTTTTTTGCAAAACAAATAATATAGTAGTTGTAACTTATAGTATATTTTTTATGCAATATATTTAATTTAATTATTGATGTTTTCCTATTTTTAACCTAAATTTATTCATTAAGAATTTATAAATATATAATCATTAAATTATTTGAATAAATAACAGTTACTATTGTTATATATATGTATTCTCATTATGATCTTAATTTGATACAGTAGATGTATTTTTATCTACTACATATAATTATGATATATATTTAAAATATTATATTAAAATAAATATATTATTATTGTATAAATGTTCTTATTTTGCTAATTTTATATGTTTATTTGTTTTGTTTAATGAATTTTTTTTTAAAAAAAAAAAAAAAAATTAAATAATTTTGATTATTGAAAAAGAAAAATCTTAATTAAAAAACAAACTTTAAACACTTATTTTGATTTTTGTTTTTTAATTTCATATTGAATTTGAAAAAAATTTTATACAATAAACTTTAAAAAACTATTTTATAAAAGCAGTAAATTTTTCAACTATATATGATATTTAATAAAACATAAAATTATTAGAATAAGTACAATTTATAAAAAAATAATATGAAAGAAGTTGAAAATAATAGAATCATAGAATAGAAAATCATTAACTTAAAATAGAAACCATTAAAATAAATTTATTAAGTAATATTATTATTCATTGACTAATAAAAAAATAATAAAAAATCAATAATATTACAAAAAAAAATAATATTATTGAATAAATAAAAAAAATGGCAGAAATTGATTCAAATCCAAATAAAACTACAATTATTGATGAAGAATTTCATTGTGAATTAAATTTTCATTCATTATTTGCAGAAGGTACAAGTTTAACACGACAAGGAAATTATAATAAAGCTATTGATGCATTTACAAAAGTAAGTAATTTTTTTATTATTTTATTTCATTCCCATTTTTATCACTTTAATTAAAATATTAAAAAAATAACAATTTCTTCATTACTATTTTTATTATTTTAATTAAAGTATTAAAAAAATAACAATTTCTTTTTTTTTTTTTTCTTTTTTTTTAATCTTTTTTATTTATTATTCATTTTTTAATATTATATTATTAAAAATTACAAAATTTTATAATAATACATATATAGGCATTATCTATACGATATGAAGATAAAAATTGTTTAGTAGCACGTTCTTATTGTTATTTACAAAGTGGTGATATTGAAAATGCATTAGATGATGCGAACTGTTCTCTCAAAGATGATAAAAATTTCTTTAAAGTATATAAATGATAATAATGATTATAATTATTATCATTATCACATGTTAATTATAATAATAATAATTATTTATTTTTTTTTTTATTTATTTATTTATTTATTTATATAATTATATTACAATATATATAAGGGCATTTTAAGAAAAGCTGAAGCACTTTATGCACAGGGTGATTTTGAAATGGCATTAGTATATTTTCATAGAGGCAATAAATTAAAACCTGAATTAGATGATTTTAGACTTGGAATACAGAAAGCTAAAGAAGCCATTGATAATTCAATTGGAGGTTATTACATATAATAAATATATAATATATTATAATATATTGGATAAATTAATAACTATCAATATTACTTTTTAATTACTTATTAAATGATTTCAAAATATTGAATATTATAATATATATAATAATTCAAATCATTATTTAATATAAAAGATCCAAAGTTATATAAAATACCAGATGTTAAAAAGGAAAAGGAAAAAGAAATTATATCGTCATCATCTCATATCCTATCCGCTGGAAATAAAAGAAGTAAAATTCTTTCTGAAAAGCAAAAATTATTAATACAAAAAAAGAAAAAAAGAGAAAATGATATAAATATAAAAAGATTACTTGGTGAATTATATGAAGATAAAAAGTATTTTGAAATGCTAAAAAATGATAAAGGTAAAGATACCTTAATAAGCATATATATTAATAATTAAATCAATTAAAAAAAAAAAAAAAAAAAAAAAAAAAAAAAAAAAAAAAAAGTGATATTATTATAATAATTATTAATAACTGAAATTTATGATATTTATGTTTTTTATTATTAAATCAATATAGATTTAACAGAATTTCCAAATGATGAAATTCAAAAAATTGTTGAACAAGGATTGGAATTTTTAGAAAATAGAACAGAATTTTGGCGTCAACAAAAACCAATTTATGCTAGAAAAAAAGAACATAGTCAAAGAGAAGCTAAAAGAATATATTTACAAAATAAAGCATATATTAATAAAAAAGAGAAATTATCCCAAGAAAGGAAATTAGATGAGGAAAAAGAAAATATTATCAGGTATAAAAATTCACGTTCATCTCAATATAAAAATGGTATTACTTCTGTTGGTCTCTCTAAAAAGTAAATAATATACCTTTTATACATAATAAAAAAAAATTAATTAATAAAAATAATTATTAAATAAATATAATATTGTTTATTAAATAAACATTAATATAAATAGACTTCAAGCAAAAAATGAAAACTATTATAATAATATTGAAATCATAAATAAATACTTTTTAAATTTATATTCTGGTAAATATATATATTTATAGTAATTATAATAATTAAAATTGCAATTAATATCAATTACTTTATTTAATGTATTAAAAAATTTATAATATAAAATTTAAAAAACTCTTTTATGCATATATATATATATAGAAATTCAAAACAAAAATTTTGAAAAAGCAATTGATATAGGAAATGAATTTTCTGAAAAATTAAATCAAATGAATGAAATTCCTGATAAAAATAATGTATTATGTAATTATTATAATAGTATGGGTATAAGTTATATGGAAACAAAACAATATAAAGAAGCATTTGATTGTTTCAAAAGAGGTAATTTAATTTATAATATATATATATTTCCTTTTTTTCGATTTATTTAAACTTAATAAAAATATATTAATAATAATAAAAATAACAAACAATAAAAAATAAAATAATAAAATAATAAAATTAGATTTAAATATTGCGAAAGATGGTCTTTTAAGTGAATATTATTCACGTGCATTAGGAAATATTGGTAGAATTTATATCAAGATGAAATTGTATAAAGAAGCAATACAAGTTTGGTCAGAAAAATTACATATGATTGATAATTATAAAAAAGAAAAAAATAATGTTACAGATTTATCTGATGAAGAACTTGAAAAATATAAAATTAAAAATATTGAAATGGCATGGCTTAATCATGATATCGGCCGTTGTTATTTAAACTTAGACGATTATGAAAAAGCTTTGAATTATGGTAAAACTTCTCATGAAATTGCTCAATCAATTAATAATTTAAATTGGATTTTAGCTGCATGTGCTTTATGTGGACAAACTTATGGTAACATTTATTTATTTATTTATTCACTATACTATATTATATTATATTATATTATATTATATTATATTATATTATATTATATATCGTGTTATTTAATACCTATACTTATATATATAATATATATTTAATAAATAGTTCGATTAAATGATTACGAATCATCATTAAAATATTATGAAATGGCATTAGATACAGCTAAGAAATTAAACGATGAAGAAGGAATTAGATGTTTAAATATATCCATTGAAAATATTAAAGATAAAATAAATAACATAAATAGTGATAATAATGAGAATAATAATAATACCAAAAGTAATGATAATTATGATGATAATAAAGAAAATGAAAATGAAAATGAAAATGAAAATGAAAATAAAAATGAAAATGAAAATGAAAATGAAAATGAAAATGAAAATGAAAATGAAAATGAAAATAAAAATAAAAATGAAAATAAAAATGAAAATGAAAATGAAAATGAAAATGAAAATGAAAATGAAAATGAAAATAAAAATGAAAATAAAAATGAAAATAAAAATGAAAATGAAAATGAAAATAAAGATGAAAATGAAAATAATGATAACAATATTAATAATGAAATAAATGACAAAGAAATTGATGAATATTCTGAATATCTTAATAATAATGATAAGAACCTTGAAGAAGGAAATAATAATGAGAATGATGATGTTAATAATAACAGAAATATAGATGGTGATAATAATAATAATGAAGATAATCCACCAAAAAAGAATGATGATAATAATAATGATGACATTATTAGTACCAATAATGAAAATGAATTAGATGAACAAGTTGAAATAAAAAATAAAGATATTAATTTAGATTCTACTGTAAATAAATCAGAAGATAATTACCATGAAGATTTTGTAGAATTTAATGAACTTAAAGGTGATTATATTAGTGATACAAATGACTTTTTTGATAATTTCAATGATACTAATATTGAAACTGTAACAAATAATCCACTTTCCAATGATATTCAAGAAACAGAAAATACTTTTGATTTTACATCAACAAAAGTTGAAGAAACTACTAAAAATGAAATTACTGATAATAACTTTTATGAATCAGATATTGATCAAAATGAATTAGACAAAAAATTAGAATCCTTAAAAAAAGAATTAGAAGAAGAAGTTATTAATAGCAATGAAAAAAGTATTATTAATGATGATAATATTATGGAGAAGGAAAATGAAAATAGCAACGTTAATAAAGATATTAATGATAATAATGAAATTAAAGAAAGGGAAATTGAAATTGAAATTGAAGAAAATAAAAATGAAAATGAAGTTAAGGACAAGGAAATTGAAATTAAAGAAGACAAAAATGAAAATGAAGTTAAGAATGATGAAATTGAAATCAAAGAAGACAAAAATGAAGATGAAGTTAAGAATGATGAAATTGAAATCAAAGAAGACAAAAATGAAAATGAAGTTAAAGATGATGAAATCGAAATTAAAGAAGACAAAAATGAAGATGAAGTTAAGAATGATGAAATTGAAATTAAAGAAGACAAAAATGAAAATGAAATTAAGAATGATGAAATTGAAATTAAAGAAGACAAAAATGAAAATGAAGTTAAAGATGATGAAATCGAAATTAAAGAAGACAAAAATGAAGATGAAATTAAGGACAAGGAAATCGAAATTAAAGAAGACAAAAATGAAAATGAAATTAAGGATGATGAAATTGAAATTAAAGAAGATAAAAATGAAAATGAAGTTAAGGACAAGGAAATTGAAATTAAAAAAGACAAAAATGAAGATGAAATTAAGGACAATGAAATTGAAATTAAAGAAGACAAAAATGAAGATGAAATTAAGAATGATGAAATAGAAATTAAAGAAGACAAAAATGAAAATGAAGTTAAGAATG
Source organism: Anaeromyces robustus (assembly GCA_002104895.1). NCBI lineage: Eukaryota > Fungi > Neocallimastigomycota > Neocallimastigomycetes > Neocallimastigales > Neocallimastigaceae > Anaeromyces > Anaeromyces robustus. Next base: position 49,761 of record MCFG01000127.1, on the reverse strand, counting down.
ATGAAATAGAAGTTAAAGAAGACAAAAATGAAAATGAAGTTAAGGATAAGGAAATTGAAATCAAAGAAGACAAAAATGAAGATGAAATTAAGGACAATGAAATTGAAATTAAAGAAGACAAAAATGAAGATGAAATTAAGGACAATGAAATTGAAATTAAAGAAGACAAAAATGAAGATGAAATTAAGAATGATGAAATTGAAATTAAAGAAGACAAAAATGAGGATGAAGTTAAGGACAAGGAAATTGAAATTAAAGAAGATAAAAATGAAGATGAAGTTATGAATGATGAAATTGAAATTAAAGATGATAAAAGTGAAAATGAAATTAAGGACAAAGAAATTGAAATTAAAGAAGATAAAAATGAAAATGAAGTTAAGGATAATGAAGTTGAAGTTAAAGAAAGCAAAAACGAAAATGATATCACAAAAGAAAATAATAATGGAAATAATATTATAAATGAAAAAGAAATTGAAATATTAAATATTAAAAATGGTAATGAAAGTACTACAGAAGAAAAATTAAATAAATCATCAAGTAGTAAAAGTAGTAGTAGAATATCAAGTAGACCTGCTAGTATAAAGAATAGTAAAGAAGATATAACATCATCAAGTAAACCTTCTAGTAGACCTGCTAGTGTAAAGAATAGTAAAGAAAATATTGCATCATCAAGTAAACCTTCTAGTAGACCTGCTAGTGTAAAAAATAGTAAGGAAGATATAACATCATCAAGTAAACCTTCTAGTAGACCTGCTAGTATAAAGAATAGTAAAGAAGATATTGTATCATCAAGTAAACCTTCTAGTAGACATGCTAGTGTGAAGAATAGTAAAGAAGATATAACATCATCAAGTAAACCTTCTAGTAGACCTGCTAGTGTAAAGAATAGTAAAGAAGATATAACATCATCAAGTAAACCTGCTAGTAGACCCGCAAGTGTAAAGAATAGTAAGGAAGATATAGCATCATCAAGTAGACCTGCTAGTAGACCTGCTAGTATAAAGAATAGTAAGGAAGATATAGCATCATCAAGTAAACTTTCTAGTAGACCTGCAAGTGTAAAGAATAGTAAAGAAGATATTGCATCATCAAGTAAACCTGCTAGTAGACCTGCTAGTATAAAGAATAGTAAGGAAGATATAACATCATCAAGTAGACCTGCTAGTATAAAGAATAGTAAGGAAGATATAACATCATCAAGTAGACCTGCTAGTAGACCTGCAAGTGTAAAGAATAGTAAGAAAGATATTGTATCATCAAGTAAACATTCTAGTAGACCTGCTAGTATAAAGAATAGTAAAGAAGATATAACATCATCAAGTAAACCTGCTAGTAGACCTGCTAGTGTAAAGAATAGTAAAGAAGATATAACATCATCAAGTAAACCTTCTAGTAGACCTGCTAGTGTAAAGAATAGTAAAGAAGATATAACATCATCAAGTAAACCTGCTAGTAGACCTGTTAGTGTAAAGAATAGTAAGGAAGATATAGCATCATCAAGTAAACCTTCTAGTAGACCTGCTAGTATAAAAAATAGTAAAGAAAATATCGTATCATCAACAGAATCAGATAATATTGAAGTAACCAATACTGAAAACCATAATTTGGTTAATAACACTGAAAACATTACTGATACTAATAATACTGAAAATATAACTGAAACTGAAAACAATACAGAAAATGTTACTGAAATCATAACTGAAAATGAAAATGAAAATATAATTTCTAGTAAATCAATTGATTTAAATAATAATAATAATGAAGAAATATCAAATCATACTGAGAATATAGATCATAATAAAAATAGTATTTCAGAGAATATAACTGAACAAACAAATATTAATAACAACATAGAAGATATATCATCAAGTAAACCCGCAAGTATAAAAAATAGTAAAGAAAATATAGCAACATCAAGTAAGCCAGCAAGTATTAATAATAATGAAGAAAATCCTACCATATCAAATAATCCTGAAATTAATGAAAATAAATCTGAAGTAAATGTTAATAACATTACTGAAGATATATCTGAAACTACTAAAGAATTAAATCATGAAACAACAAAAGAAATAACAGAAATAGAAGCCGTTACTGAAAATATAACTGAAAACTAAAAAAAAAAAAATAAAAATAAAAATAAAATAAAATAAAATAAAATAAAAATAAAATAAAATAAAATAAAATAAAAAAAAATACAAAAAAAAAAAGAAAACTATTATTAATTGTAAAAGTATTCTATTAATAAGATTAATAAATGAATGATATAAGAATATAAAAAAATTATTTTAATTGTACCTTTTTTAAATATATACTATATATAATATAATTAAATATAATTAATATAAATAAAGCATATTATTTTAATACTGAATTGTATATAAATATTAATTAATATTAATAAAATAAAAATAAATTAACATAAAAAAAATGATATATATTAGAAAAAATAAAAATAAATATTAAAATAAAAACTCTTTTTTATCATATATTTTTAATATATTCTTTTATTATATATATTTTTTTTTCTTTCTTTCTTTCTTTCTTTTATTACTATTATTATTATTATAAAGATGACTATTTATTATGATAATGATTACTTAACAATATTTACTTTTTATATTATTATTTTAAAAATATATATTATTTAAAAAAAAATTAAGTTCTTATTTAAAATATATGTTGAAATATGATTCTAATTATATTAATTATTTTGTAAAAACTATTTTTATATTATTATTACTATTAATTATTATTATTATTATTATTATTATTATTATTATTATTATTATTATTATTATTATTATTATTATGATTATGATTATTATTATGATTATGATTATTATTATTATTATTATTATTATTATTATTATTATTATTATTATTATTATTATTATTAATACTATTAGTAATACTGTTATTATGATTATTATTATTATGATTATTATTATATTTAATATTTAGTATTATTAAATTTACTGAATACTATTTTGTTTATTCTCTACATAAATTTTACTATATATTTTATTTAAAAAAAATTTTTTTCTAAAAAAAATTCTTGCTTTCTTTATTGAAATCAAATGTTCTGCTTATTTTATTTTAAATATATACTTATTTTCTTATTTATTAAATTAATAGATTATTTATTTTTTTTATATTATTTGTTTGTTTATTTGTTTGTTTGTTAAATATACTTATTAATAGTATATTATTGTATTTCTTTTTTAACATTATTATCTGATTATTATTATTATTATTATTATTATTATTATTATATTATTATTGATTTTTATAGTTACTGATTGATTAATGGATGAATTTATTAATTTATTTTAAGTTTTATTTTAATTTTGTTTTGCTTCTATATTTATCTTTTTGTTTATTGATTTTGTTCGATTTTCATTTAGTTTTGTATGATTCTATCTGTTTTGTTTTTATTTTTTTTGGTTTTGGTTTTGGTTTTGTTTTTGTTTTTAGTTTTTAGTTTTAGTTTTGCTTTTGCTTTTGCTTTTGCTTTTGCTTTTTGTTTTTTTTTATTATTGTTGTTGTTGTTGTTGTTTTTATTTTGTTTTTCTTTAATTTCTTTTCTTTTCTATATCAAATATTGTCATTAATAATAAAATTGAACTTTCAGGTTTATTTTAATAAAATTTATGTATTTTTTTGTTGTTAAATACTATATGAATTAAATTTGAAATTTATGTATTTTAACTATCTTTGTTTAAAAAAAAATAAAAAATAGTTTTTCTTTTTCAGTATGTATTATATTAATTTAGTCTTAATTTTAATATCAATTATTTGATAAAATAAAAAATATGTATATAAAAATTAAAATAACTTTATAAAAAAAAAATTGTAAATAAAATTAAATATTAAATAAAAAAATCATAATAAATCATTATAATTAATGAAAAAAAAATAAAATAAAATAAAGAAAAAAAGATTGACAAAAATATAATAAAAAAAAAATAAATAAAAATAAAAATCAATAAATAATTATTAAAAAATAAATTAAAATAAATATGTATATATACATATATTATAATTAAAAAAAAATAAAAAAAAAATTAATAAAAAGAAAGAAAGAAAAAGATTATAATAAAAAAAAAAAAAAAAGAAAAGAAAAAGAAGTATATACTAATAACTCTTTTTTTTTTTTTTTTTTTTTTAACACATTAATTCTTATTTTTTTTTTATATAAGATAAATCAATATTTAATTATACTAAATTATTATACCAAAAAATAAACATTGATAAAAAAAAAATAAATAAATAAATTATTATTATCTTTTTCTGTTTAATAAAATTTAATAATATTTTCAAAAAATATTATAAAGAGTGTAAATAGAAAATGTTATTAGAAAAAAATTAATGTCTAATAAGGTCATAATTATTTTGTTAATGTTATTATTTCATTAATCTCTTTTTCTTTCCTTTTTTTTTTCTTTTTATCTTTTTTTTTTTTTTTTTTTTTTTAATTTTTTTTTATTTTTTATTTATTTTTTAATATTATATGAATAAATTATAAAATAAAAAATTATGAATATTTATAAAAAAAAAAAAAGGTTTATATATAATTAATAAAATATATAGAAAAAATATATTATATATCCCAAAATAATATTATAATAATAATAAAAATCTTATTTAAATTAAAAAAGAAAAGAAAAATAAAAATAAGGAATAATTAATGATATAAAATTAATCAAAGGGATTAAGTGTTTTTGAGGGAAATAATATAAAAAAAAAAAAGAAAAGAAAATATATATATATATATATATATATATAAAAAAAAACTATAAAATATGGAATTATATTTTAAAATATTAATATTAATTTATAAATATTTTAAAATAATATTTCCTTCTATGATTTCGTTTTTTTTTTTTTTTTTTTTTTTTTGTTTCTTTGTTTGTTTGTTACATTCTCTTTTTTTTTTTTTTTTTTGACTTGTAAAGTTTCTTTTATATAAACATATATTATTTCATTATTTAATCATCTATTTTTTTTATTTTATTTATTTTATTTTTAATTATTACTTTTTAAATCATATTATAAGAATTTTAAATTTTATAATATATATTAATAATATAATAATTAACTATAATATATACAAATATATAATAGATATACTAAGAGGTGAATTTTATACCATACTTCATGTGCATTATTTTTCTCATTTCTGAAATATATATTTAATAAAAATTAAAGAAAAATTACTTCGTCCTGTTCTTTTTTTTTTTTTTTTTTTTTTTTTCAAGTAAATAAATGCATCAATTTTAACATGGTATTTGGATTTTGTAGATTTATATTCTTTTATTTAATATAGATTCTTTTTAATGTATTTCTTTCTTTTTTTTTTAAATTCTATTTAATAATTGTTATTTTAAATAAAAAAAATTCTATATTTCTTTATTCATTTGTATAGATTTTATGGTAATAATGTTTATTATACTTGATAATTAGGGTGATTGTAATTATATATTAATGATTGTTATATTGACTAAATTATATATGTATTTAATGTCTTTTCATTTGAAAATTATTAACTTTTTTTTTTAAAAAAAAAAAAAAAAAAGAACGTTCTTATGTTTTATTTTTCTTTTTTTTTTTTTTTCTTCTTTTCTTTAAAATAATAGATTTTTATTAATATTATAATATTAAAGAATTATCAAATTCTAAATTTATTCATTGCCTCCTTCAGTTTTACGTTTGTAATCTTCTAATACGGCAATAGCTTCCTTAATCTTAATATCTAAAGCTTCTGGATTTTCTAACATGTTTAATAATTCAAGTTTATCCATTTCTAATAACATACCAGTAATCTTACCAGCATATTGTGGATATTGATTATGAATTAATGGGAATAAAGCTTCACCTAAAGCATTCTTTTGATCTTCTGGTGGCATTGAAAGTAAAGCGCTAGCATTAATGGATGGACCAACTGGTTTAGCACCCATTGGACCATTGCGTTGGTTAGCTTGTGGGTATTTAAAGTTTCCTGGACGACGGTTTTGTTGCATAGCTGGGTTAGCTAAGGCAGCTGGAGCTTGCATTGGTTGAGAAACTGGCATTTGTTGTGGACGGTTTCCTGGTTGACGTGGAGGTTGTTGTCTTGGTTGACGTAAATTGTTTGGTTGGAATGGTGGAACTTGGTTTTGTTGGTTTGGCCAATTACGACGATTCATCATTTGTTGTTGTTGGAAGAACATTCCTCCACGACCATTTTGTTGCATATTATTTGGATACATAAATGGTACACTGTTGAACATTGGTGCACTTGGAACTTGAGCTGCAACTTGCATGTTACGAAGTTGAGTTCTTTGATTAATTTGAGCTTCTAAATGAGCCTTTCTAACTTCCTTACGTTGAGCAAGAGCAACATAAATTGGTTTACTAAGTAACATACGACCATTCATTTCAGAAACAGCCTTAGTAGCTTCATCTGGAGATGAGAAACAAACGAAACCAAATCCTTTACTAACATTAGTCTTTTCATCTCTCATAACCTTAGCACTTGTAATAGTACCATATGGACTAAATTCTTGACGAAGTTTTTCATCATTAATAGAATCATCAAGATTCTTAATGTATAAGTTAACACCTTGATATTTGTTTAATTTTTCTTCTCTTAATCTTTCATATTGTTTCCTTAATTCTTCTTCTCTTTCATTTTTCTTTTGAGCTCTTGAAACATATAATTGTTTTCCTTTGTATTCTTTTTCATGCATACTTTCAACAGCTAAATGAGCTTCATCGGAATTTTCATAATTAATGAAACCAAAACCACGAGACTTACCATTTTCATCTCTTTGAATAACGCATGAAGTAATTTTACCAAATTTTCCAAAATCTTTTTCTAAATCTTTTTCTTCTACAGATTCATCAAGATTCTTAATATAAATATTAGTGTATTTCTTCATTTGTTCTTCAATCTTATTAATACGTTCCTTCTTTGGAATATGATGACCAACATAAACCTTCTTATCATTTAAAAGCATACCGTTGACACCCTTAATAGCAGCTTCAGCAGCTTCGGCACTTTCGTAATGAACGAAACCATAACCTTTACTGACACCGTCTTCCATAGCAACTTTACAACTAAGAATAGTACCGAAAGCTGAGAAAGTATCATGGAGGGCCTTATTATCAATAGATGGATCTAAGTTCTTGATGAAAATATTTCCAGCACCAGATTTTCTCAAGGATGGATCACGTTGAGACCACATGATACGAATTGGACGACCTCTAACTTCAGTGTAGTTAAGAGTTTCCAATGCTCTTTCACCTATATTTTATTTTTTTATATTAATTTTAAATATAAATAATGAATAATCACGTATATACTATTAAAAATTTATAATTTAATAATATATATATTCAAATTTATATTATCATATTATTATATTTATACTTACAATCAGCAATATTATGGAAATTAACATAAGCATATCCTAATGAACGTCTAGTTACAGCATCACGGCATACACGAATTGAATCAACTGGTCCAACTTGATTGAAAAGTTCAAAAAGGATAGCTTCTGTAATACTTTGATCTTTATTATATACATTATTTTTGTGTTTATTAAATTACTAATTCTGAAACGCGTATTTAATTACTTATTATTAAATAATAATAAATAAAATAATTATTGAATTTTAAAAATTTACCTAATTCACCAACATATAAACTGGCATTTGGAGAAGTCATTGGTGCACTTGTTTCAGTAGCTGGGACTTCAGTAGCAACTGGTTCAGTAGTAGCCATTTTCTATTTAATAAAAAAATTAATCATTATTGCATTCATAATTTTTTGGATTACTTAATAATAAATAATATAATATCACGCTATTCATTCAAATTGATTTATTTAATTCAAATCATTTATTATTGATTGATCATAATTAATACTACCATTTTAAAATTAATATTTAAACACTAAAATGCATTTACACATTAAAATTATACAAATTAAAATTATACATATAATAAACTATATTACTTAAAATTTATTAATATTTTAAATATTATAAATAATTTAACTTTTACTATTCTGAATATAAAAATTACAATTTTTTTTTTGATTTATATCTTTTATTCCATACTTTTTTTCTCATTTGTTCATTTTTAATTTTCATTTTATTCTTATTATTTTATAATCTATTTTCTTATTATTTCATTATTTCTTTTAGTTTTTATCTCTTTTTTTAATCTACTTATTTTTTTATTTTTTATTTTTTATTTTGCTTTGTTTTTTTTGTTTTATTTTTCATATTTTTTTAATTTTTTTTTTTTATACTTGTTGAATTTTATGAGTATTTTTTATTTCTCTATAAAAATATTTTTTCTATTAAAAATATTATATAATTTCTATTCAAATACAACATATTAGATTGGATTTATTTTTCTTTATTTTTTCTTTTTTAAATTTTTTTCTACATCAATGCACAATAATAACAAATAGCGTTCTATCTTTAATAATAAAATATGTACCTCTTATTTAAATATTATATATTAATTTTCTTTCGTTAAATTAGATACAAGTATATTAAATATACGTAATATTATGTATGAAAGTGAATTATATTATGTGAAAATGTGTGTGTTTTTTTTTAGTTTTTTTATATTTTACAATTTTTTTGGTCTTTTTTTCTATAAAAAAAAATATTTTCCTTTTAAAAAAGTTTTAAAAAAAAAAAGTTTTTTTTTATAATTAATTTTTAAATTTTTTTTTGTTTTTTTATATATATATAAATAAATTAAATGAAAAAAAAAAAATAAAATAAAATTAATATAAAGATTAATTTATTTTATTTTTTTGTTTGGTGCTTAAAAGTTTTCTTTTGTTATATTAAAAACAAAGTTAAGTTGTTAAGAAAAAAAAAAAAAAATAAGAAAAAGTTCTTTTATTTATTTTTTTTTATATTAATATTATCTATAACATTAATTATTTTTTTTTTTTTTTATTTATTTAATATTATTGATTTATTACAATTATTATTAAATTTATTATTATATATATTATAATATTATTATATTATATATTATATATTAAAAAATTTTTATTTATTTATTTATTTATTTATTTATATATTTATTTATATTTATTATTCATAAATAATATGAATTATTCACAAATAGTATATATTATATAATTTATTTAAATTTATTTAGTTATTATTATTCATTTATTTATTTTTAATTAAAAAGGTTATATTTCTATGTATTTGGAAATAATTAAAAATAATAATATAATAATATATAATAATAATATTCTCTCTAAATTTTATTTTATTTTATTTCTTATTTATTTATACATTTATTTTTAAAAAGGTTAAATCCATTTTATATATTATATTAAATATATTTTAAATGGATTATATTATAATATATAATAAAATATATATATATTTATTAATTATATAAAATTTCATATACACCAACAAAAAAAGTTAAATTATTATTGTTTATTTATATATTTATATATTTAATTAATTAAATATTAATTTTTTGATTTTATTAATTTTTTTTTTATTCTTTTTTTTCTATTATTTAAGATTACATTATCAAATATAAAAAATATATATTATTAAAATATTATAATATATATAATAATATATGACCAATATATTTAAAAAATCTTAGAGGCTTAAAGTCAATTAACGTATCATATTGAGCAACGATAAACATATATTAATTTATATTTTATTTTTTAACTTATATATTGATTATTTATTATAAGGTTTTATTTAATAACAAAAATATTATAATATATTATAATATATTATCTGTTTCAACTAAAATATAAACATACAATTTATATGGAATATAAAATTAAAAAGAATGGTAATAATAATATAATACCATAAAAAAATCCACAATATATATTACAATAATATTACAATATATATTCTACTAAATTGAATAACTTAATTGTATACAATTTAAAAATTGAACAAAAAAAAAATGTATTATATGAAAAAAATACAATTATTTAAAGTGAATGAATTATTTTAAATCACTAAACTCTATTATTATTATTTATTTAATTATTTATTATTATTATTATTATTATTATTATTATTATTATTATTATTATTATTATTATTATTATTATTATTATTATTATTATTATTATTATTATATTATTATTAATTATTATTATAATTATCATATTAACTATTATTATTTGTTATTATTATTTGTTATTGTTATTATTATTATTATTTGTTATTATTATTATATATAAATATAGGTGTTTTTTAAATACGGATTAGATTTATGTTATTATTAAAAATAATATGTATGATGATATAGGAAAGACTATTGTTAAAAATTGATAATTATTAATATTTTTAATAAAATTTTAAACTATAGTTCCTTTCATTTTCTTTTTATATTTCTATCTTTATTTATAATACTTTTATAATCAAATAGCTATTTAATTATAAAAGTATTATTTTTATCATTAATAATAATAAAAAAACTATTTATTAATAATAATAATTGATTATAATATATAATAAAATTGTTTACCAGTTATATTATTAAAAATGTTCATTTTTACAATCAAAGATAATTAATTTAATTAGTAATAATAAAATAATACAATAAATTATTTTTTTTTTTGTTTTAATTTTCGTACTTATTATTAAATTAATTGCTTTTTTTTTTTTTTACTAATTTAATTGATTTTATCAATAATTTAAAGATGAATGATAAATATATAAAAATGATATATATGAAAATAAATAAAATGTGTATATATAAAATTATAAAATTATGGTACTAAATGTTCATATTAAATTTAATATAATAAAATTATTATATATTTATCCATATGACATAAATTAAATAATTATATAAAAAAAATATAATGAAAAAAAAAAAAAACTTTTACACTACTGAACATCTCTTTGAAACTTTACATAAATTTTAAAATACGAAAAAAAAATAATAATAAATTACAATACTTATTATAATAACTACAGCATTTATTTAAAAATATATTTTTTTTATAATTATTATTATTTTATAATATGTAACTTATATTATATTTAATATAAAGTATAAAAATTTTTAAAAATTTAAAAAAAAAAAAAAATTAAAAAAAAAAATTAAAAAAAGAAAACTAAGAAAAAAAATAAACTTTAAAATTATATATTCTATAAAATATAAAAAAATATTAATAATTTATAATTTAAAATTCTATATAAAAATATTATAATAATGTTTAATTAACTATAATTAAAGAGAGATATGGAAAATAAAAATACAGAAGAAAAAAAAATTTTTTTTTTTTTTAAATATTATGATAATACGATTTATTAATTTATTTATATATTATGTTGCTATGTATTTTTTTTTTTTTTATCTTTTTTATATTCTTTTTCTTTTTTATAATTATTTTTCTTAATTTTCTATTTTATTATTTTTATTTATTCAACTTTATTTTTATTATTCTTTTCTATTTTTTTTTTAAATATAATAAAAATAAAATATTAAATAAATAAAATTATAAATGATTATATTGAATGAATATATATATAATGAAGACAGAAAGAATGAAAAAATAAAAAAATAAAAAATAAAAAAAATTAAAAAAAAGATATATATGATTATTTAAAATACATGAATTTAATATTATTATTTAATTATGTATTATATTATTTATCAGAAAAAAAATGATAATATATATTAAAAATATTAAATATTTAAATGAGAAAAACTATAATAGTTAATAGTAAAAAGGTTTGTATTATATATATCTTATATAAAACAATAATAATAATAATAAATATTTTATTATATTATTATTTGTTATTATTATGAAAAGGGGAGAGTATTTTGGAATTGATTATTTAAAATGATAATATGATTATTATTTTTTTTTTTTTAATTAAAAATAATAACTTTTTTTTTTTAAATCAAATATTTTTATCAATTTAAAAGTTAATAATAATAAAATAATGCAAACGAGGTAAATGATTTTGAATTAGTATTGATTTTTTATAATATGAAGGAATTGTAATTATTACTAGAATTATAGGTTTATTAATATATTAATTAATATAATAATTGATTTTTTATTTTCAATTAAAAAAAAAAAAATAAAATAAAAATGAATGCTTTGAATTATATAATATAATAAAATGCCTTTTTTTTTATCACTATTAATATTAATTGTTTATTCTACTTTATATATTTAATATATCAACTATTATAAATTAAAATTAAATTTCACATTTTTATTTTTTATTGATTGATTGATTGGTTTATCCATGTTTTTGGTTTTTTGGTTTTTGATATATTTTTCCTCTTTTTTTTTGTTTTTGTTTTTACTTTTGTTTTTGTTTTTGTTTTTTTTTTATTTTATTTTTTTATTTTTATTTGTATTTGTATTTTTGGTTTGTTTGTTTGTTTGTTTGCTTCATTTTTACTTTATTATTTATTTATTTATTTATTTATTGCTATTATTTTTATTTCTTTAATAGAATTTATTTTAATACTAATTACTAATTTATATAAAATATATTTATTTATTTATCTTATTCATTAAATTATTATTCGTTATAATTATAGGCTACGTTGATTTTATTAATAAAAAATATTTTTATTGATAATACTTTTTTTTTTTTAATAATGTTAATAAACTTTATTAAATTTTTATTTTACATAAAAAATAAAAATATGATAATATATATATCATAAACCTCTTTTATATGTATATAAATTTTTTATTTTATCTTGATTTTGTTTTTGTTTTTTCTTTTTTTTTTATGATTTTTTTTTTTTACTTTCCTATATGAAAACGCTTTTTTGTTATTATTATTTTTATTATATATTGCTTTTTTTTTATTATTATTATTTCAATTGTTATATAATATATATGCATTAAATATTATTTTTTTTATCTGATATTTATTTAAATTTTATTAATTATATTTTATTTATATATTAATTATATATTATAAATACGTTTAAAAAATTGTTTTATATTTTAAATATAAAGGTATATAAATCCTATTAAAACTCTATTGAGAAACAACTTTTATTTCCATTCGTGTTAATACTTTAACAACAATTAAATAAAATATTAAAAGCCCAAATATAATTTTCCATTTATTATCTTTTATTGGTTTTATAAATGAATTTATGGTATCATTCATATTATTTAATATCACTTTTTTATTCTCATTTGTATTTGTGTCTTTGGTATTGAAAGTCTTTTCATTCTTATTATTTATATTATTCTTTTTACAAAATGATTGAGGATTCAAATTTAATGAAATTACATTGTTAATTTCTGGTTCAACAACTGTCGTTACACATAATTCTGGAAATACCTCTATATAAATTAATAATTATAATTTAAAAAAAAATAAATAAAAAAAAAAATAAAATATTAAAAAAAAAAAAAAAAAAAAAAAAAAAAGGAAATGTGAAATTTTAATATTTTTTTTTATATAATAAAATAAAATAATTAATATTTTTAAATTATTTTTAAATAATAAATTTAATATTACGTCTAAAAACTGGATTATTGATATTATAATAATGTGAATTTTTAGATAATCTTATTTTTTCTTCTGTTGTTGTATTAATACTTCCTGTAGTAGGCGTATCTTCCAACTTTTATTATTTTTTTATTTAAAATTTGTAAAAATTTTTATCAATATTATAAAATTTTAATTGATAAAAAGTTAAATAAATCATTATATATATATATAAACAAATAAAATATACAAATAAATAAAGAAAATATACAAATAAATAAAGGAACAAAAATATTAAAATACGTTTTATTTTATTTCATTTCATTTCATTTCATTAATAATTTATTAATACTTATTAAAAATATATAATTAATATAAATTATAAATTTTATTATAAATAACTCTTACCATAAAACTAAGTAATCCATTCAATATAGTTGATACTGACCATGCTGGATTCCATAAACCAGCTAAATTTTAATTAAAATATATAATATAATATTATATCATATAATAGAATATAACATAACATAATATAATATAATATAATTTAATATTTTATTTCATTTTATTTCATTTCATTTCATTTTATTTTATTTTTTTTTATTTTATTTTATTTTTATTTTATTTTATTTTATTTTATTTTATTTCAATATAATAACAGTTGTTATGATAATATTAATAAAATACTCACGATGATAGTCACTCATAGTTAAACATAATCTATAATCAATTTGAAAACGTCCTTTTATATAATCATGTAAATTAATATTAATAATATATTAATTTTTTATTAAATAATAATAAGATTTTAAAAGAAAAAATAATCAAAAAAAAAAGTTTACCATTAGGTGTTAACATTTTAATTGATGGTGGTTTATATGGGTATTCTGATGGAAATATTAATTTACCGTGATATTCTCCTCCTTCATATGGTGAATCTGGAGGACCAGTTAATACATAATGCCTTGAATTGAAATTTATTGTAAATATTTATATAAAATTTATGTTTTATTATATGATATACATATACAATAATTGATTTGTACAAATAAAATTTTTAAAATTTTTTAATATATACATTTATAAATCAAAAAAAAAATAATTTCATTTATAAAAAACTTTTAGATAAAGATATTTAGAAATATAATAACATTATATATATTAATATTTACCATTCTAATATATTTGATTCTAAGGGTTTTGCTTTTATAAAAGGAACTGGGTTTTTAACAATGTCAACATATTCCCTTGATAATCTTTTATATGCTTGATTGGTTGCCATTATAAATTAATTAAATATTAATTTGTTTTGTTGTTATCTTACTTTATTTCTTTTTCTTTTTAATAAATGTAATATATATTGAATATTAATCAATAAAATTATAAATACTATTATTTATAATTATTTTTCAATTCAATTATTATTTTTTCAATCTTTTCAAATTATAAATTATTAGATTTGCTTACTATATATTATTATATAATTAATAATTCATATTTTATTTATTATTTTTTTTATATTTTTATATATTATAAAAAAAATTTTTTAAAGTTTTTTCTAAATATTAATATTCTTTTTATAAAATTAAAAATAATTTTATTATTATTATTATTATTATTATTATTATTTATAATTATTGATTATTACTTATTATTATTATTATAATTGTATTATAAATAATATTTTTATTGTATATTAATTATTATTATAATGTATATATATATATATATAAAAAAAGCATGATTTTATCTTAAAAAATTATTTATCATAATCAAAAAGTAACAAATAGCGAATAGATAATTATATTAAAATTTTATTTTAAATTTGAATATTACAATATATATTATATGTATTTAATTGAAATTAATATATTTTAATATATTATAAAATGATATTATATATAGATAATATAAATATATAAATATATTATTAATTTAATATTAAAAAACCTAAAATATTAAATTTTATATTCATTTATTTATTTATTTATTTATTTATTTATTTATTTATTTATTTATTTATTTATTTATTTATTTATTTATTTATTTATCTATTAGTTTTAATTTAATAACTTTATTTAATAATATTTTTATACATTAGTTATTTTCTTTATTAATTCATTATATTGATTTCTTGAATTCTTTGAATTGTTAATCAACTTAAATATTTATATTAATTATTGTGACTTGAGTAATTGTCGCAAGAATACTCTACATCTATATAAAAGTTACGTTACTTTAAAAATGATAAAGTAGTTACATTAATAATTATTACTAATAAATTTAATCTTTTTTATATTCTAATAATTATTTTATAATCTTAGTTATTTATTATTTTATTATTATTATATTGTAGCATATAAAACATTTTAACATTTAAACATAAAAAAAAAAAAAAAATTTTTTAAAACACCTTTACTGTTACCTGTTTTATCTATGATTTATTCCTTTTTCTTTAAAAAAAAAAAAATAAATAAATAAATATTTATTTATTTATTATTATATATTATTAATAACATATAATTACTTTTATAAAATATTTGAAATATTACTTTTATATATTCTTTATAATATTTGATACATAAAAAATTTTATAAAAATTAAAATATTATAGTCCTAATTAGTAATTAATAATAATAATAAAATAAAAAATTGAAAATTAAATAAAAAAATAATAAAATATAAAATAAAATAATATAAAAAATTAATTTATAAAGTGAAATATGTATTTTCTTAAACTTTCTTAAACTTTTCTTGTCAAACATTTTGTTAGTTTCAAAGGAAACACTATTCTAGTATTTTAGTATTTATTTTGAAAGATTTTGTTGTATTAATATTAAATGTTACACAGTCGGAATTTTTTTTCTTTTTTCTTATTTTTTATATTCCTCTTTATCCAAGGAGATCTCTTGGACATATATATTACTAGATGTTTGGTTCACTTATTGCATTTCTAGATATAGAAAAAAAGGTTTTATTTCGTTCCTACTTATAATATTTTAGATAAAATTAAATAATCTTGAAGTTCGCAGTAAATGTCTTAATTTTATCCTCATATCTAAAGCTCGTGTCTCTTTATAATATAATACTTTTCAAAAGCCAAATGAATTTCTTATTATTCATGATGTACCTTAGGATTACACTCTTTCTCCTGTTCCAATTCTTTTCAATCTCTTTATCAATGATATGAAATATTAAATATTAAATAAATAATTATTATATTAATTTCTATTCTTAAAATTTTCAACTGTATTTTCCAAAATAATAGTATAATAATAATAAATTTAAAAATATTTAATTAAAGTTTTAACTATAAATAATTAAAAAAAAAAAAAATAAAATAAAATAGTCATTAAAAATATTAAAAAGTTTACATACTTTTATAAAAATATAAATTTGATATTTTTTAAATTTTTATAGATTTATTATCTTCAATATTTAAAAAAATATCAAATTTTAAAATATTAAAGATAATAAATCTAAAGAAAAATATATATATATATATATATATAATATACAAGAATAATAATTAAAATTAACAATATAAAAAAAAATTATATTTTTTATTCTATTTTTTTTTTTTAATCTTATTATTAACCTTTTATTATTATTTAACTTGATGAACAAAATATAAAACAACCTATATAGAATTCTTCATAATTTTTTGACATCTCTTTTTATTCCAATATATATATATATATATATTAGTTTAAATATATTAAAGTATAATTTTATTTTTTTTTTAGTGAGTTTGATTTATATAAAATAATAATTATCAAAAAACTGTAAAAAATTATTTCATGTATATATATTATATAGTCTATTATTAACCAAGGTGATTAGAAAGAGAAAAATTTAATATATATTTTATAAAGATTATTTCATTTTACTTAACAATATTATATATATAATATCTTTCTAGTGAATAAATTATATATAGAAAAAATCCAAAAATGGTTTAGGATATTTAGGAACTGATAAAATTATATAATATTATTTATCATAACTATTATATATTCTTATATAAAAGTAATTTTTTTTTTTTTTATTTTTTTTTTTTTTTTTCAGTTTGATTAAAAATGAATTTGATTAAAAAAATAAAAGATTTAATTGATAATAAAAATTTATATGAATTTCATTCTTATCTAGAATTTAATAATATAAATTTAAATAATATACCAAAAGAAAAATTTGATCCATTAACTTATGCAATAGAAAACCATTCTCCTGATAGTATTATTGAATTTATTATAGAAAAATATAAAGATATAAATTACGAAACAACATCTGGGAAAATTCCAATTTATTGTGCAATTGAAACTCAAAATTTCAAAATTTCTGATGCTTTACTGAAAAAGGGGAAAAAGGAAAATATTAATTATACAAATAAGCAAAATCAAAATATTTTAACCTATCTCATACAAAAAAATAAACTCACTAAAAAAAATTTAAATTATTGTATTAAAAAGGGTGTTAATATTAATAAACAATGGAATAAAAAATGTTCAGTGTTAACACAAATTATTCAAAGTCAGGTTAAGGATTTTGATAAAATTATTAAAAAACTCTTCCACTCTACTATCTATAATAATGAATTTATTATTCTTCTTTTAACTTATAAAAAAACTAAAAAAAAATTAAGTTCTAAAGAATTTAAAAAACTTTTAGATGATGAAAAATCAAAAATTACTATTACTAAAAGTATGTATAAATGTGTCATTGAAAATGTTGATCAAGAATGTATAAATTTATTGGATTTATTATTCACTCATGATATTCATTTCAATATGAAAACGAAAGCATTTGATGAATTTAATGGTTATGGCTTACTCTTAAGAGCACTTCTTTTTAATCGTTATGATATTGTAAATTATTTAATTCAATATGGTATTAATAAAAACAAAGTATATAAAAAGATTTTTACACCATTAACCTTCGCAGCTTATACTCATTTAGATCAAGTTAAATTTTTAATCGAACGTGGAGCAGATATAAATGTTACAGATGGGTTTGGTAATACACCATTAATGATTGCTGCTGGACATGGTAAAATGGAATGTGTTAAATATTTGGTGAATAAAGGAGCTAATATCCATCAAAAAAATCCTAAAGGATATACAGCTTTATTATTAGGAGCAAAATATGGTTACTTTTCCGTAGTTAAATATTTAAATGAAAATGGAGGAAATTTAAATGATAAAAATAATAAGGATGATAATGCTTTACATCTTTGTGTAAGGTCAGGAGAAATAACAATGATAAAATATATGATAGAAAATGGAATTGATTATAATGAAAAGGATAAAAAAGGTTATAATGTTTTAATGCTAGCAGCATTTTTTGGATACCTAAATATTGTTAAATATTTAATTGATAAAAAAATGAATATTTATGAAAAAGATAATGAAGGTTTAACAGCATTTGATTTTGCTATAAAAGGCGAAAACTTTCATACCATAGAATTTTTAAAAAATTATATTAAAGATAATGAAAAAGAAAAACAAAAAGAAAAGGAAAAGGAAAAGGAAAGGGAAAAGGAAAATGAAAAGGAAAAGGAAAGGGAAAAGGAAAAGGAAAATGAAAATGAAAATGAAAATGAAAATGAAAATGAAAATGAAAATGAAAATGAAAATGAAAATGAAAATGAAAATGAAAATGAAAATGAAAATGAAAATGAAAATGAAAATGAAAATGAAAATGAAAATGAAAATGAAAATGAAAATGAAAATGAAAATGAAAATGAAAATGAAAATGAAAATGAAAAGGAAAAGGAAAATGAAAATGAAAATGAAAATGAAAATGAAAAGGAAAATGAAAATGAAAATGAAAATGAAAATGAAAAGGAAAAGGAAAAGGAAAAGGAAAATGAAAAGGAAAAGGAAAAGGAAAAGGAAAAGGAAAAAGAAAAGGAATAAAAAAATGAAAAGGAATAAAAAAATGAAAAGGAAAAAAGGAAAAAGAAAATAATATATTTAAATAAAGACTAAAATAAAATAATTTATTTTTTAGAACATATTTTTATATTATTTATTCCAATATGCAAATATAAACTATATAAAAAAATTTTTATAATAATTATAATAATAAATAATAAAAAATTATGATAATATGAAAATTTTATAGTAATGAAAAAATAATAATAATAATAATATCTAGAAATTCTATTATATATATTTATATTGCTTTAATATACAAAATTATTTACATTCATTCTAAAAATTTGTATTATTACCATATTTGATATAGTATATTTTTATAATATATAAGATTATTTAATTATATATAATTATTTTAAAATTTAATTGTAACATTTAAAAGAATAAAATATTATAAACCATATAAATGTTATATTAAACTTTGAATTGGCATTTATGAACCCATATATATAGTATTTATTTATTTTATTTATTTTATTTATTTTATTTATTTTATTTATTTTATTTATTTTATTTATTTTATTTTATTTTATTTATTTATTTATTTATTTATTTATTTATTTATTTTATTTACTTACTTATTTATTTATTTATTTATTTATTTATTAACTATAACATTACTAAAAAAAAAATAAAAAAATTCTTTTAAATTTATAACTTAATTATAATTTTTATTCCTACCTTTTTATTAATATTTAATATTGAATTTACTTTTTAACTTTAAGCTCAAGTATAGCTGCATAATGATGAATCTTAAATTCTCCTTCTGGAGCAATATTTAACATTAAATCCCAATGTTCTTTATTCCATTTACGAAGTTCATCATCATTAAGTGAAGCTCCAACTCCTCTACATGCACGTATCCTACCGTGCCATGTTTCTCTTGTAAATGGAACAAATAAATCATATTCTTCATGATATTCAATATCAAAATATTCTTTAAATTCTTCTGGTACTGAAATTGGCTTTTTAATTTCACCAGCTCCTGACCAATTTGGACTATATTTTAAAATAACTTCTTCACTTGCACCTGCAATTTTATCTTCAAATGGTAACCATTCCATACATAAAACAACAAACTTACCACCTTTCTTTAACATTTTAGCAAGCTTTGGAGCAACGACTTTATAATCAAAATACCAAAAGCATTGACATGCGGTAATAATATCAAAAGTATTTTCTGGAAAATCTAATTCTTCTGTTGAACAAGCTGAAAATTCAATATTCATATTATCATTTTTTGCTAAAATTTTTGCTTGCTCAATTTGATTTTCTGATATATCTGTACCAATCCATTTTGCACCATAATTATACATATTTCTTGGCAAAACACCTGTACCTGTTGCTATATCTAATATATATTGATCTTTAACACCAATATTTCTTGAAACAAGTTTTTCATAAAACTCAGATGGATATATATCTCTAAATTTAGCATAATCTTCAGAAGTTTTACCCCAGTCAAATGCTTTACCTTTATCAATTCTATTATCAACAATCATGTTCAAAAAAAAAAATGAATTAAAAATGTTTATAAAAGTATATGAAATGTATATTACACAAATTTTAATCTTATTTAAATAACGAAATTATTCTTTATTTATATACTAATTTTCTATCCGTAAAATATTTAAATTACGCAATGGCTTTTAAATTATTATAAATCACTTTAAAAAATTTAAAACTATTTGAAATAAAAGTCCAGCAAAAAAATAAAAAATTTTAATTAAAATAAGTACCTAAATTATTCCATTTTATTTTATTTTTTTGATTGGTTTAAATTATATCTAAAATTTTTAATTTTTTAAATATTTTTATAATTTTTGAGAATAATTAAATAAAATAGAATAATTAAAATTAAATAAAATTTAATAATACAAGATATTTATATAAAGAATAATATATTATACCAGTTAAAAATACAGAATTTCAATTAAATTAATATAATATCTAATAATTCTATTAAATTAATAATTTTATTTATTGATATATGAATTTATTAATAAAATAATAAAAAAGAAGATATAAAGAAAAATAAAAATTAAAATATGAATTTTCAATCTGTTCCTGTAAATTCATTATCGGATATTAATAGGTCATCAAGGTAAAATAATTGTATGAATTATATAAATATATATTTATATATTTTTAAAACATATAAAATAATTTTCTATAAATAATATTTATATAACCTAATAAATGTTTAAATATTAATAATATATATTAAAATATATAAAAAAGAAAATCCAACTATGAGAAATTTTGTCAAAAATGTTTAGTTAAAGGTCATTATACTTATGAATGTAATAAAACTCCAAAATATGTTGCACGTCCTTCAAGAACAAAAAGACTTGAAAATCCAAAACTTAATAATAAAATTAAAAGAGCAAGATCACCTTCTCTAAGTATTGCAAAAGATATTTTAAGAAAAAGAGAAAAAAAGCGTAAATTAAGGTAAATTTCCTTAATAATTATATATATATAATTTTTTTTAAAAAAAATAATTTTTTTTAATAACCATTATTAAATAAAATTAATAATATAGTAAACGTCGTAGACATTATTATTCAGATTCTGAATCAGAATCCGATTCTAGTACTAGTTCTAGTTCTAGTTCTAGTTCAAGCTCTAGCTCTAGTTCTAGTTCTAGTTCAGATTCAAGTTCAAGCTCTAGCTCTAGTTCTAGTTCTAGTTCAGATTCAAGTTCAAGCTCAAGTTCAGATTCCGACACTGATTCTGATTCAAGTAGTTCAAGCTCTGATTCTCACTATGATTCTGATTCAAGTACATCTTCATCTTCAACATCTTCGTCATCGTCTACTTCATCATATACTTCTTCCTCTTCAAGTTCTTCAATTAGCTCATATTCAAGCAAAAGTTCAAAAAGTTCAACTAGTAGTTCTTCCTCAAGTAATTCAAATTCTTCATTTTCCAGTAAATCGAAATCTTCAAAATACTAATTTAATAAGTAATTAAAATACAAGCATTATATAAATATTATCAAGAATAGATTTTTATTCGTTATTATTATTATGAAAAGAATAACATGCTGATAATTAAAGGATTAAAGTAAAAAAAAAAAAAAAAAAAAAAATACTGTAATTTAAATTGAAATGGAAATTTACTTATTTGTCTTATTTATTATATAAAAGTAAAATACCTACTATAATAATTTATATTTTTATTCCTTTATTGAAATATAAAAATAATAAAAAAAATACCCAAATAAAATACTTTTTTCATTACCACTTACTTAATTCTATAATTTAAACCATTAAATAAAATAATAATATAAATCAAAATAATATGATATTTATAATTTATCTTTATATAAATAATATAAGATTATAATTATTTATATAATAAATGTTTAAACTCATTATTAACCTTGAAAAAATAACATTAACACAAATATTATTGTTATTATAATCATTATTAAATATATTCATTTTTATTTTAATTGTATATTAAATTAATATTTATTTTTTTTATGTTTTTGTTTTTATGTTTATTTCATTTTTTCCATATATAGATATAGATATAGATATAGATATAGATATAGATATAGATATAGATATAGATATAGGTATATAGTTATTATTATGTAAATTTCGTTTTACTCTTATTCATTTTTACATTAATCTTATTATTTAAAAAAATAGTTAGAATGAATTATGATCACTATTTTACTAAATAGTACTATGTACTATTAAGTAAAATAATGATAATTCAAATTGAAAATATTTTTAGTTAAAACATTTGATTAAGAAATCAATATTTCTTAATTTGTGAATCAATATTTAGAATATTCATATTTAAGTCACGTCACTATATAGTAATTTTGAAATATTTTAACTAAAAATATTTTATATTAAAAGAATATTTTATCTATAAGGAATTATAAAATATATTATATATACAAACAAAAAATTTATTTTTATTCTGTTTAAAAAAGAATCTTTAAGTCTTCAATATATTATTTATAAATAAAATTGAAGTAAAATTATATATATAAATATCTATCGTTTATTGTCATTAAATAATACTGTTATTAATTGAAAATATATAAGCATAATATAAATGAAATGGTCAAATTTAACGTAAATGATATTTGATAATTTAAAATGGAAAAATTTGGTAAATCTGTTGATTCTGGACATTCATCTGAACCATTATAACAATATTCTGTATTAGCATAATGACAAATTGTAGTATTTAAATAATTACATGATTCTAATGTTTTTTCAAGAACTTCACCTTCCAATTCATCATTAATACTAACATCACTATTAATTAAATAATAATATATATGTTTTTTGTTTTTTGTTTTTTGTTTTTTTTTTTTTTTTTTGATTATAGATAAATATATTAATATAAATTAAAAAAAAAATTATAAAACATAATATTAAATTATTTTTTTTATATTTACAATTGTTTTAAATTCTTAAGATTATTTAAATTTATTGGCATTTCACCTTTAAGTTCATTATAAGACAAATCTCTATTAAAAAAAATTATAAAAATTAATAAATTCTCACTGCAATTAACAAACATAATAAATAATTTTATATCTACATATATTATTAATATTCATATAAGTAGATAAAAGAGATTATTTATTATACTGTAGATACTATATACTTACAATATTTCTAAATTTTCTAAATTTCCTATAGATTCGGGTATAGTTCCAGTTAATTTATTATGTTTTAAATCACTTTATTTAACAAATAAAATATATAAATAATTATTAAAAATATTAATTTCAAGTTACTTCATTTATAAACTTTTATTATTTATGTTAATATTTTACATGGTTTGAAGATTTTTTAATTTTCCAATATGATCTGGAATTTCACAATTTAAACCTTCACTATTTGTAATTTGTCTATATAATTCATATTAAATATTATTATATGATCATTTAATAATAATATCAATATTAATATTATAACAAAAATGAAAGTCAGAAAAAATATTATTTAAATAGCTAAAATATTTAATGTATAGTGATTATAATTACAATATCTTCAAATATGGGAATCTCTCAATATTAATATAATCAAATATTGAACAATTTAATCTTGAAATAGAGGTTAAAGATCTAACAAAATATAAAAACAATTCATTAATAATATATAATAATATGTTATTAATATAACAGTTATGTATATATATTAATATAATAAGAGCAAAATATTAATTAATATAATTAATATACTAACATTATAGATAGTTGTTCTGGTACTTTTCCTGCATCCAATTCACTAATAATATCCTCTCTAAATTTTTTACCAACGGTACTTTATATATATTATACGATAAAATGTTAAAAAAAAAAAAAAAAAAACAACAGATGATAAAATTTTATAGAAAAATGATTATTTTGTATAAATATATAAATATATATATATATATATATATACAGTTTAAGTTTTTCTTTATCACATGAATATTTATCCCTAAGGGTACTGGTTTTATAAAGTCTTTTAATTAATCTTAAACCGTTTTCACACTCATTAGCAGTTGTGAATATATCTATTATAATATAAATTTTTTTTTTTTTTATGTTTTAGTTTTCAATATTTTATACATATATATTTAAATTTTAGAAAATAATTTATTTTTAATTCCACTTTAACTATTTTTTTTATATTATTTTTAAAATATACTTCAACTATTTTTTCTATATTTATTTATAAATAGTTACCTGGAAGGTCGTTTTCACTGTTTAATTCACTATCATCAATAGCATTAACAATAAGTTTATAATATTTATCAACTGAACTAATTACAGTTGGCCATTGGTAACTTTCTCCTTTCCAATCAGCATGATCATGCATAGATATATCACAATCATTACTTAGATTTGAATCATACTTAACAACTGTATATGGCTTGAGATTAGTTGGATAAGTATTATGAAGATTAAAACTATAGAAATATACTTTTGAAGTATTACTATTAATATAATCTTCATCTTTGTTTTGTTTTACTAATTTATCCTTAACATGATCATTATCAGTATAAGCTTGAATAAGGAAACCAGTAATATCATTATTTACCATATGATAAGAGTCTGCGTATATTAAAGAACGAACATCTACAAGAATTTCTACTTCCTCTTCATTTGGAATCTTACAATTACGAGGAATAGAATATTCAGTAGTAAGATTGAATTCTTTAATATTATCAATTTTTAACTTAAAATTATTAACAAAGAAAGAGCGAATACGGAAAGAAATAGCTTCTGGTGGACCATATGTATCAGAATAACTATTATGAACATAATAAGCATAATCATTTTTATTAACAGCAGAATAAATTAAAGCAATTTTTTTTTCATTATCATCTGGATAAACATCATTGGTATCAATACCCATAGTATCAGCACCGTTAATAAGCCAACTATAACTTGAATAACCACTTGCTGGTGCTCCATTAGTAAGAAGTGGAATAACTCTACTTTTAAGGAAAAAAGTATTACCTATATGAACATTAACTGGCATACTACCATAATTTCTAATTAAATATTCTCTATATGGTAAATCTTCAAAATATTCTTCAAACGAAATTTGGCTTACATATTCTTTCCATGATGTTGATAATTTACCAAATGAAAGTTGCAATCTAAAATACTCTACTTCCTCATCATCATATTGTGGATCACTTCTAATATCGTCTGATTCTATATAAAACCTAAGATCTACTTTACTTAACCATTCTTTTTCATTTTTCGAGAAATTATAATCTGTTAAATTAGTGCATGTAAGTCCAATAGATTCACATGTATAACCTTCATCTATTAAATCTTTAGCACTTGGTGCTGATATTCTTAATTCTGCTTTTATTTTACTCGATTCTAAAAGATCTGCACTTTGATTGGTAATACTAAAATTAATATATGAATAATTTTTGTTACCTTTACCTGGCATATATACAATCATTGGATAGTTTCTTATTTTATTATTAGTTGCTATACTTTGGGTTTCATCTTCTTCGGGAAAATATATATGAACACCAGTTGAACTTCTTATTGATTCAACAGAACACCAATGAGTTGCTAATGATGCCTGACCCCTTCCATAAAATGATATGTTTCCTAGTTCAGATGATAAAACTGTTGTAATTAAGCCAACAAATATAGCAAATATAAATGATTTTTTACTCATTATTTATTTATTATTATTAAAGAATGTTTCAATATAATAATTAAATAATAAAACTATTTTATTTTGAAAAAATTATTTAATTTGATATAATTAAAGTTAAAATTTAAAATTATTTAACTTCAGTACCATTAAAAGTATAAAATCATTTCCCATATGAAATAAAAAATATCCCACTAAATGAATAAATATAGTATTTATTATTTTATTAAATTTTTTTTTTTTTTCAATTGTACAACATTTGCAGAATTAAGTTTTTATAAATATAAAACATAATAATAAAATAATAATAATTTTTATAATTTTATCCAAATAATAAAAAATACTAATAAAACATATAAAAATTATTATTAATATAAAAATATTAATATATATTAAAATTCATAAAGAAAAAAAAATACATATAAAAATTATTATTAATATAAAAATATTAATATATATTAAAAATCATAAAGAAAAAAAAAAAAAAAAAAAAAATACATATAAATAATTTCAATTGATATTACATATATTCAAACTAAAAATCCATTGAACATGATTATATTTATATATTATATATTATATATAGCCATAAACAAATTAAAACTCAGAAATAACTATATGTATTTCTTTTGCTTTCTGTTACTATCTCTTATTTCTTTACATTATTGATTATTAAAAAAAAAATATCTATAATATCCATGAAATATTTATTAAATACTTTAAAATAAGACTTCCTCTTTATAGATATAAAAATAAAATATAAAAATATTAAAAAAATAAAAAATAAAAGCATACATTTATATAATGTAAACAAAAAAAAAAAATTTTTTAATTAAAAAAAAAATAAATATAAAAAAAAATAATATTAAAGTTTTTA
Organism: Anaeromyces robustus; assembly: GCA_002104895.1. Taxonomy (NCBI): domain Eukaryota; kingdom Fungi; phylum Neocallimastigomycota; class Neocallimastigomycetes; order Neocallimastigales; family Neocallimastigaceae; genus Anaeromyces; species Anaeromyces robustus. Next base: position 22,301 of record MCFG01000127.1, on the reverse strand, counting down.
ACTTTATTGAAAAAAGATTTTTTTTTCTTTATATCATAAATTATAATAAATTCTTAACAAATATATATATTAATTAAATATAAACATATATTAATATCAATTAAAATGAATACTAACTAATAAAAAACTTTTTACATAAAAATTATAAACAATAAAAAAAATAAAAATAAAATAAAAAATATTTTATTTGAAAGAAAAAAAAAATAAAAAAATAAAAAATAAAAAATAATTAGATGAATTCAATAGCTGTTTTTGCACCACTAATAATAAAAACTTTTAGAGAATTAAATGAAAATGAAGAACAAATTTTAACTAATATATCTAAAGATTTAAAAATAAAATCATTAAAAACAAAAAATGAAGAGGAAGAAAAAACACTAAATGAAAATTTAATAAAATTAAAAAAAGAAAAGGAAAAGGAAATTGAAAAAGAAAGAGAACGTGAAAAAGAAAGAGAAAGAGAAAAGGAAAAGGAAAAGGAAAAGGAAAAGGAAAAAGAAAAAGAAAGAGAAAGAGAAAGAGAAAAAGAAAAAGAAGAGTTAAAAAATGAAATCAATATAAATACAACTGAATCATCTCCTACTAAAAACACAAATGCTAATAATAATAACGTTAATAATACAAAAAAAACAGTATATAATGATGACACCACAAACAGTAAAATTAAAAAAAGAGGAGCGAAATCTGAAATAAATGACGAGAAAGAAAAGATAAAAAAAGAAATCAGTAGTAATGAATCCGCATTAAAGAAAATGGTTTCAAAAAATTCTCTTAAAAATAAAGAAATAAGTTCTACTAGTATAAATGAAATATCATCAGATTCTAGTAAAGTTCTTAATAATGAAAATAATAATGAAAAATTAATGACACTTAATAAAAATTTAAAATCAAAAATAGATTTAGAATTAATAAAAGAATACGATACATCTGTAACAGAAATAAATGAAAATAATGAAGAAGAAGAAGAAGAAGATATCGAACAAATTATTAAAAATCTTGAAGAAAAAATACAAATAACTGAAGAAAATTTAAAAAAATTATTGAAAAGAAAGAAAAAGATTAATAGTATAAAAAAATTATCATATAATGATTATATTCTTGTTGATCCATTACAATATCCAAAATCAATTATTACAATAAAAAATCCTTCTTTAAGTCCAACAAATAATTTTTTAAAAAATAAAAATCAAATACCTTTCAATTTAAAAGATGATATATCCAGTGATTCAACTGATGATGAAGAAGAAATGAATAATAATGATAATAATAATGAAGAATTAAAAAAGAATAAAGATAAAATGAATGAAAATGATATAACTACTTCTTCATCTTCCCTACCATATATAATACAATTAAAAGAATCAAATCCTTCACTTAATAATAATGTAAATGTAATAATTTATAATATAATTTGATAACTGATATATTTTATTTTATTGTATATATATATTGTATAAAATTTATTTCATTATATTTTTTTTTTTTTTTGCTTTTTTATAACATTATTTAAATTATTTATTTTGATTTTAACCTATAATTATTATTATTATAATTATTTATTAATTATTATAACAATAATTTTTAATTATATTATAGATTCCTGATGAAGAAAATACAGAAGAAAATAAAATAAACAATACAGAAGAAAAAGATTTTATAGAAGCTAATGATGATTGTAATGAAATGTTTTTAATGGGATACCCAAGACTTCATGATTATCCACACAAACATTTGTTTCAAAATCAAAAATATAGAGAAAAACAACGTTATCTTAAATCTTTAAAAGAAAAACGAAATCGTAATGGAAAACATAATATGCATCAAAAATTTATTCAAACTCAAAATAGAACTAATATTAAATTAAAAAAAAAGTATTCTTTTCAAGAAAAGGAAAATTCAGAAGAAGCAATATACAGAAATTATCATCCTCTTCTTCGAAATTTCCAACTTCAACAAATTAATGCTAAAATGTTATACCAACAAGAACTTGATAAGAATAATAATGTATCAGATTCATTAAATTCATCCGTTAATTCATTATATAGAGAAGACATTAATGAACTTTCTAAATCAATAGTCCCAGGTTCACCTTCTAGACGCAAATATAAACATGATTTACCTTTAAAAGAAAGTTATAATATTGAAAATTTTGAAAAAGATACTTCTAATAGTAAAGAGAAGGTATTCTATGATAATAATAAAAAAATTACTCTAACAGATGAAGATGATGAAAATGACTCTTCGTCAAGAGAATTTGAAAATAATAATTATTCATCTTCATCTTCTGATTATTATCGTAAAAAACTTGAAAAAAAAAGAAAAAGAAAATTACGACTTCCAATTGAAAAACGTGTTAACCGTTTACTTAATCGTTGTACAAGTTTAAAAAAAATAAATACAAAAAGCTCTTTAAGTAAACTTAATCAGCATATTATTGCTCTTTGTAAAAGTAATAATGAAACTGAAGAAGATAAACTTTTAAATAATATAGAATGTTATAAAATTATGCAAAATAAAGATAATCAAAGACTTTTAATGAAATATCGTTTACGTCAATTGGGTGTAGGAATTAATTATCGACAATATTTAGCCCATGTAAAAACTAAAAATGATAATAAAAAATATGATTTAAAAGATTTAGAAAAAATACAATTTAAAGAATATAAAAATTGTATTAAAAAATTTATTAAAGAACAAGAATCAAAAGTTAAAGCACCAAGAGTAATTCAAAATATGATTTCATCTAATGCAGAAGAAATTGAACATAATACTGAATCATCAAGTGAATCTGAAAAGCAAAATTCTGAAGAAGAAGACAGTGATGAATATTATGAAATGGAAAGATCTGAAGTACGAGAAGCCAGACGTCAACTATTTAAAAGAATACCATGTCAAGAAGGAAGGGGTTATATTGAATTATTTAATGGTAACAAATATTATGGAGAATTCAAAAATAATTTAATGGGTGGTATTGGACGTTATGAATGGAAAAATGGATTAATTTACGAAGGTGAATTTAATAATAATTCAATAAATGGTATTGGTAAATATACATGGTTAGTTATCATTAAAAATAATAATAATAATAATAATAATAATAATAATAATATATTTATTGTATATTATATTTATATTATGAAATAAAACTAACAATAAAAAAATATTATAAAGGAAAAATACAGATGAATATGTAGGAAAAATAGAGAATTTTATTAGAAATGGATATGGAAAATATGTTAATAATGAACTTCAAAAGAATTACGTTGGTGAATGGAAAGATGGAAAACTTAATGGTTATGGTATTCTAAAATATGATCCAGAAGGAAAATCATATTATGAAGGTTTTTATTTATAAATCTATTTAAAAGAACTATATATTTATATATATATATATATATATTTAATAATGGTATATTCATAAATATTAAAAAATAAATTTTTTTAAAATTATTGTCAATTTTTCAGGTGAATGGTTAGATAATAAAAAACATGGTAAAGGAAAAATGGTATATTCTTCAGGAAATGTTTATACAGGGGATTGGAAAAATAATTTAAAAGATGGATTTGGAAAAATGGAATTTAAGGATAGAAATGAAGAATACATAGGATTTTGGAAAGTAAATATATATTAATATACCATCTATACTTTTAAAAAATATATTATAAATATTTAATATTTATTTAAAATATTAAAAATATAATAGAATAATTTACCAAATGGAAAAGGTATTTATTTATGGAATTTAGATTCACCTCTTAATTGTCAGTACCCTATTCATAATCAATATGAAGGTAAAATAATTGCAGTGATGATAAATAATAATAATAATAATAATAATAATAATAATAATATATATATATATATAAATTATAAAAATACTATATATAGGTGATTGGGATAACGGTAAAAAATGGGGACATGGTATATTTAGATATTCTAGTGGAGCTATATATGATGGTGAATGGTTCGATAATATGAAAGTAAGAATAAGAAATTAATTTTAAATATAATATTTTATTATATTATAATAATTGATTAGTATTAAGAATAATTAACATAATATTAAATATAATATTAGCATGGTATTGGTATATATATTTCAGAATATGGTTATATTTATGATGGTACATTTAAATATGATAGAACAACTGAACCATTTAATTACTATAATAATGGTATGAAAAAAATTATATATGAATAAAAATATTTATATATAAACTTAATAATTAAATATATTCTTATTCTTATATACTAATATATATATAAAGATAATCAATATTTCTTTGATTTAAGTTTAATATATGAAGATGAAACTATGAGAAATGAACAATTAAAAAGTCTTAATACTATCATTATTAGATATATATGTAACAATCCTTTTTCTATATCATATTATATATAAATTTATTATTGATAAATAATATATTAATAAATAATAAAAAAAGAAAGAAAAAAGAAAAAAGAAATATAATTTTTTATTTATTATTATTTTATTATTATAATTTTATGTATATATTACCAATTTTATCTCATTAGTCGAATTAAATTCAATATATTTAAAATATCGTAACATTCAGCCAAATGAAAATACTATATATAAAAATTATTCACTTTCATATTTACAACTTTGGAAACTATTAGAAGATTGTGAAATATCTAAAACGACAAATAATTCATTAAGTAATATAAAATATTATTTAATAAAAATATTAATAATAATAATTTAATAATAATTAATATATTAATAATTGATTTAATATTATTAAAAATAATATTAAAAAAATTAGTTGAAATGAATAGAAAATACGCAAGGATTTTCAAGGGAAAAAAATACCTAAATTATAAATTCCATGTAAATTTAAACTTTATATTTATTATTAAAAGAAGAAAAAACATATATATAATATCATTTATTATAAAAATAATAATTAATTAATTAATTATATATATATATATTATATTTAATTATTGATAATATATATATGATATTAAATACTTTTTAAATAGGAACTACATAATGAAGATCTCCGTTTAACTTTACACGATTTCTATGAATATTTGATTCATGTATCCTATTTATTATATTCAAATACTGAAATTCCATCTATTAATGAAGAAGGAATAGCTGTTTGTTTCTCACATTTCATTAAAACTAATTTATTACCAATTAATGCCAATACAATCATTTCATCAGACTCTAAAAATGATCAAGTTACAATTTTGGGAACACTTATTTATAAGGTTTGTTAATTTATTATCAAATTATTGTCATTGTTATTTTTATTATTATTATTATTATTATTATTATTATTATTATTATTATTATTATTATTATTATTATTATTATTATTATTATTATTATTATTATTATTATTATTATTATTATTATTATTATTATTATTATTATTATTATTATTATTATTATAAAATTTTATTGCTAAAAATGACATTTTAAAAAAAAAAAAAAAAATATATATATATATATATATATATAATAATAATCATGACTATTATAAAGGAAATAAAAGATAAATATGGAAAAATTATTTGTGATATATATAAAGATCGTGCTTATTATCATAAAAAATCATTAAAATCATCAAAAGGAGATCAAACATTAAGTATGAGAGATATAATATATATATTAAAAGACTATGAAATATTAGATGATGAAATATTAACTTTGAAGAAAATAATCAAGATATTTTCAATATACTTCATTCCAGGAATTGATGAGGATGGTATCTTTAACTTTGATTATGAAGTAATATATTATATATGTTTTATTACTATTATTAAAATATATAATACAATAATTATTTATTTATATATGTTAATAATATATAATTATATTATATAAAAAAAAAACTAATTAATTATAATTACTTAATTATAATTAGTTATTACCATATGAATTTATAAGATTCCTTTTCTATTGTGTTATAGTTAAATATTGCCCAAATGAAAACTATGTAAAATCAAAAAGAAGTAAATTATATAATGAAAATTTATATCAAAGTAAAATGGAACTAAATAAAAAGGAGGAAGAAGAAGAAATAACTAATAATCCAAAAAGTGAACTTAGTAGTAATGTAAATACACCAGGAGGAAATATAAAATCTAATGCAGATAATAAAAAAATAGATAATAATAAGAAAAATGCTCAAGATATTCAAGATTCTAATACTCCAATTAAAGGAAATAAATCAGCTAATTCTTCTCAAAAAAGAAAACAAAATTCTAATGTTCCTTCAGTAGATAATAGTGAAACAACTAAAAATAGTAAAAAGTCAGCAAACAGTACCCCTCAATCATCTGATGATAAAAATGATGATTCAAAAAAGAAGTTAAACAGTAACAACAACAACAATAATAATAATAATAATAATAATAATAGTAATAGTAATAATAATAATGGTAATAGTAATAACAATGGTAATAATAATGAAAATGCAAATGATAAAAATACAGATGAGAATGATACCAACAAAAAAACTGATACTGAAACTGTTAAATTTACACCTAATCCATTAAAATATAAGTTCTTTGAATTTACAAATAATGATAGTCCTTCATTTATTATTGATACCTTTATAAATAAATTATTAATTAGTAAAAAAGATGATAATAATGATATCTTCTTAAAAGTAATGTATAACAAATAAGATAATAAATATTAATAAAACATAAAAATAATGTATATATATATATATTAACTTTATATAAATAATGATATTAATATAATGATATTAACATAGGATGATAATGCAAGTGACACAGATGATGAAGAAATTAATAATGTTAAACAAAAAGTGATAGGTTGACATTTAATATATATAGATATATATATATTTACTTATTATTATTTTATTTTATCAATATATATCATTAACTCTTTATATATATATTATTTATAAAAAAAAAAAAAAGATATACCTATCATAGACAAATTAAACCCAGAAGTTCAAGAATGGATGATGACAGATATTTATTCATTATTTGATAGTTTATCAGAAAAATTAGAATTCTTTAAAAAGCGTGATGAAAATCAAAGATTAGCTATGTTAAATTATAATCGTGCTATTATTGAACGACAAATGGCACTTAAACATTTAAAAGAAGAACAAATGAATTTAAATAGAAAATTACAAAATGAAATTAAAAATTCAAAATGGGTAATAGAAAATATGTCAAAATTTGATGAAGTAACCAATGAAACTGTAGAAAATAGTAATTTAGATATTAATACAATTTCCCAAACTTCCTCACAACAAATGATTTCACAACAACCTTCACAACAACAACTTCCACAATCAACATTACAAAATAATATAACTTCTAACATATTATCACCAGGAAATAAAAATGATAATAAAATAACTACTCCTCTTAATCATGAAAATGGAAATTACCCAACAATTAACATTACAAAATAATATACAAATATATATTATAAAATAATAAAATAAATTACAATTTTTTTTATTTATTTATTTATTGATTTATTGATTTATTGATTTATATTGATATTTCCATATTTAATTTTGAATTTGCATATTAAAATAAATCAAATACAATTAAAGACATATTCTAATATTTAATCAATTTCAATTTGTATTGTAAATAAAAGCATATTAATAACAATATATAAATATACATATTCACTTTATAGTGAATAATTAAAATTAAAATTAAAAATAAATAATAAATATAAAAATTAAATAAATAATAATACAATTATTATTCCCTTTTTTTATATATTTATCTTATTTAAAAAAAAATATATATTTTATTGAAAAAAAGTTTATTTTTTTCTTCTCATTTATATTAATGACTTATTTATCTATTAATAAAAAAAATTTTATTTATTTAGTTATTTATTGATTTTATTTTATTTTATTATATTTTATTATTTTGATTTAATTTGATTTTTACTATTTTTATATTCTTTTATTGTTTATTAATTTTCATTATTATTATATTTTTATTATTCTTTATATACTATTATTACTATAATAACTTTTCATTTTTTATTAATACAGAATTTTTAAAAGAAGTAATTATAATTAATTAAAAATATTATTTAATTAATAGATAGATATACATACATATATAATATTTAAAATACAAAAAAATGAATGATTAAATTGGATATCAAGAAAAAAAAAATCTTAAACGATATAATGATAGTAAATTAACTAGTATATAAGGATGATAAAGCTAATCCACCGAATAAGAATTTCCAACTTTCTGGGTACATCCATTTAATATCTACAATTATTAATATATATATGATTAATAAATAATATGAACAATTATAAATATGACTATATATATATATATATATATATATATATATATATTTTTTCTTTTTTTCAAATTTAGTTTCAATTTATATATATATTTAAATATTTATATATTTATATTTACAATATTTTATAATATATAAAATTATTATAATAAAAATATTTACCATCTTTATTTATGATTTTTCCTACTTCTTTGGCAAGAAGGAAAGCATCAGCAACATTATCACCTTCAACAGTAAACCACATCATAAAAAGTAAAGGAATTTGACCTTCATTACATGTTTCATACAATTTATAAGCAAAACCACATCCGGGAATTAAAGGACTTTGACCAGTTTCAACTGTTTCAGGTTGTGAAAAATTAATACCATTGTCTATATTAACCGCTGAAGTATAAATATCATAAGTATTATTTTCTTTTAAATCTTCTGGGTGTAATTCAATTTTTGTCCATTCTATTTGTTCAATAACTTTAGAAAAATCTGAATCTTGATTTAAAGCTCCAGTTCTCATAATTTTCAAACGATTACTTAATAAATAAAATAAAATAAAAAAAGTAAAATTATAAAATTATGCATATATTAATAAATATATATATATATATATATAATGATAATAAAAAAATAAAAGGTAAAATTATAAAATAAAAAAGATAATACATAGAATATATATTAGTAGTAGTAGTAGTAATAATAATAATAATAATAATAATAATAATAATAATAATAATAATAATAATAATTAAGAAAAAAAAATTAATAAAAAAAGAGAGAAAATATATATTTTATTAACCTTTCTAATAATTTATCATTTCCTCTTGAAGCATCAGCACCAGAAAGAAGTACAACATATTTAAATTTAATAGATTTAATCCAGTCAAATAAATCTTTCACCATTGTATTACCATTTTTCTTTTTTAAAAATATAATAAAAACAATAACAAATTTATACAAAAAAAAAAAAAAGATAAAAATATTAAAATATATATATTATTTCTAATAGTTAATATTATTTAATGAATTATATATAATAATATTTTTATATTTACAGAAATAACTGGTGAACGAATTTGAATTATGGAAATGGTTTTATCCTCATTTTGATAAACTATATGCATAAATAATAATGTATTATCAATAATCATTAATTAATTAATAATTGTTATATTTTTTTCACTTTTTTTTTTTTTAATAAAATAATAAATAATTTAGAAATTAATTAAAAACTAACTTTCTATATTAGTAGCTAAGAAATTAGAATTTTTATTTGTTCTATATGGATCACTACCAATAATAGGTAATAAATATGGTGAATCAAAGTAACCAACACGATTTAAATTTAATGAAGTAATTAAAAGATCAATGGTTAATTGACCAATATTAGCAATGTTATTTAATCCAGGCTATAATATAATTAATTATGATGAAAAAATTTATTAAAAATAAAAACATATATAAAAACAATATATTATATATTATATATTTAATAAAAATTAATTTATTTTATTTCAATATATTAAATAAAAAAATTGCTTTTTTTTTTTTTTACAAATTATCATTTTAATGAATAATACATTTATATTATTTGAATTTCATTATAAATTAAATGCATACTAAAATTAAAATAGAATTATTTAAATTTGAAACATCAAAACCAGACTTTGGAATAAATGACAACATTTTTATGAAAATGAATATAGAAATGGAATAACAAAAATGAAAACTGGATATTATTTATAATTATAGTTTTTTATTAATTTGTAATATTATTATTATATTATATAAAAATGGTTAATAAATCTCTTTTTATTATATCAAATAAAATATAGATATATACATATAATATAAATAAAATAGATAAATGATATATAATACAATATAGTAAAATAATATAAAAAGTAAAAAAGTGTTAGTTATAATTTAATATTTAATTACATTACTTATTATTTATTTAAATATCTTTTTTAGATATATACAAAAATATATTTTATTTTATCAAACAAAATAGATTTTTCAAAGAAGAATTTTTATAAAAAATTTAATTATAATTTAAATTAAAAAAGTATTATAAAATTTTAATATTATTATATAATTTAAAAATTTAAAATTTGTGGTTAGGTTTAATAAGGATTAGGTTTAATTTTTGATTTTTAAAAACAAAATGATTATTAATCAATAAATATATTACTGAAAATAAAATATAACTCTTATTATGAACAATGTAATTATTAAATAAATATTCAGTAATATAATTTTTTAATTACTATATATAATTAACAAATTGTATAATAAAAAATTAGATTGTAAAATATATAATTTAATAAATCAATCAATTAAAAATGATATTCTAAAAAAAAAAGCATTCTCAACTATTTTTTTTTATGACTATTTTTTATTTTCTATTGAAATATTTAAAAATATAATATTTTAATATTTTAAGATTGACATTTATATCATATTTAATTTGTACTATTTATAATTGTTTTTATTTATCATTTATTTCGTATATTATATTTTCAATTAAGTTTTGTAAAATTATTTCTTCGGAAATGCTTTATTATTATTATTAATTCTGTAGAAACTTAAAAGGACCATCATCATTAATTCATTTGAAAAAACAATTAAACGAAAATACATACTTTGAATTATCTAAAACTACAACATTTATTAATAATTATAATTAAAAAATGATAATTTTAAATTTTAATATGTAATATTAAATTACTATTATTGTAAAATAAAAGAATAAAAAATATAATATATAATATTTTTTGAAATAATAATAATAATAATATAATAATAATAATAATAATAATAATAATAATAATAATAATAATAATAATAATAATAATAATAATAATAATAATAATAATAATAATAATAATAATAATAATAATAATAATAATAGTAATAATAATAATAATTATAAATTTATGAATGGTAAAACAATGATGAAAAACAAATTATAAATAAATAATATATTTGTTATTATATAAAGAATATTATCAATTCAAACCAAATAATTATTATTATAATAAATACAATTATAATTTTTTTTTGTAATTTTTTTTTTTTTTGAAAAGATAATAATATTTCATTAATAAATATTATTTAAATATTTAACAAAAGACTTTTCATTAATAATTTTAATATTAATTACATATTTTATTCTTATTTTATTTTGTTTAGTTTTTTGTGTCAGAAGGTATATTTAATATTTATTATAAAATGACAGGATAATCTACTATATAAAATATATTTTAGAAAAAAAATTATTTAACTTCTTTAGTTGTACTACATTTTCTTGTTCCTTTTTGTGTTACATTTTATTATATAAAAAAATAAAGAATATAATTTATTTTATATAATTTCGGTTCACGGATATAAATTCAGTAATTATTGTACAAAGATTGAGAGAGCCAAAGTTGATTTACAGTATTATTATGTAATTATCAAGGAGTGTGCTTTCTGCTTCATATTAGGGAAGATCAAAGAAGCATACCCTGGATTAAGCAAAAAAAAAAAAAATTGGTTTACATAGCAATAATTATTATTATTATTAATTATATATTTCTTATAATTCTTCTCTTTTTAATTGTACAAAAAATAAATAATAAAATAAAGAAACAAAAATAAAATAATAAATAAGAATAGAATAAAAATAAAATAAAAATAAAAGTTAAATAATAAATGAAATAAATGAAATAAATAAATAAATAAATAAATAAATAAATAAATAAATAAATAAATAAATAAATAAATAAATAAATAAATAAATAAATAAATAAATAAATAAATAAATAAATAAATAAATAAATAAATAAATAAATAAATAAATAAATAAATAAATAAATAAATAAATATTAAATATTTAATTTCTTTTTATTGAGTTATATGGGATTATAACAAAAAAAAAAAATGTATTTTAACAATTAACGTATTATTATTATTACAAGATCAAGATATTTATTATTTTTAAAATATGTATAAAAAATTATATACATTATTGTTTATTATTTATTTCTAATTTTTTATCTTATATAAAGAGTTTAATAGTTTTCAAAGGATTTATGCTAATTATACATATTAAGTTATAATAAATGTAATAAATTTGTATATTCTTATATAAATCAGTATTAATTCTTTTATTATTCTTACATAAACAATTTTGTCACGGTAATACTTTATTACAAAAATGTTTATATAAAAAAATTGAAATTTTCATATGTGTTCTGAATTTTTTTTTAAATACAAATACACATTTGTATTTTAAAAAAAAAATTCAGAATAAATGTTTTAAGAAATTGAAACAATAAAAGGGTCTATGTTTATATTTCCATAATTTTATATATACTTATTATTATTAATATTATGACAATTTTATTATTTCAAATATAATACATATATAATCATAAATATAAATTAATTATATGAGTAAATAAAATTTTTAAAAAGAATTCTTTAGTTATTTGTTTTTAAATATAGTCTATATATTAAATTTTAATTCTTGTATTATGAAAATGATAGTTTAAATATGTGAAATTATCAAAAATTTTGAGTTCTACACAGATAAGTGAAAGTAATAAATTTGTTAAATAAAAAAGAATTGTAATAGTCTAGTAATAGTAAATTTTAGGATCAGAATGAGTTGAAAAAACAAAAACAAAAACAAAAAACAAATATATATATATGTGATATTAAATTTTATTTTTTTTTTTAATTTCTTAAAACTATTTGTATTGTAATAATTTTATAAAATAGTTATAAAATAATTAAAGTACAAATAATTTTTAATAACAAAATTATAAGATAAAATAAAATACTCTAAAAAATGGGTTAAATTATATGATATTTCTTTGAAATCTAATTAAAATTGCATATATTTATAATAGTAATAATAATAATAGAAATAAAAAAAATAATAAAAAATAATTAAAATTTTATTAATCATTTCTAATAATTAATATCTTTTAGTATTATCATAATTATTTTCTTAATAACTTTTTTAACAGTAACTTCTACAATGAATTTGATTTAAATGTAATTATTATTGAAAATTAAGAATAATAAATAAATAAATAAATAAATAAATAAATAAATAAATAAATAAATAAATAAATAAATAAATAAATAAATAAATAAATAAATAAATAATATTATTTATTTATTTATTTATAAAGTTAAAATTGTATACATTTACAGGTGAATTATACATTTATCATTTTTCTTATATTGTAAATGATAAATAGAAAAAAAGAGAAAAACCATATTGAGATATTTAAATTTGATTGGTTAATATTTATAAATAAATATTCATTTCATCATTCCTAAAAAATGGTTTGGTTATATGAATCAAAAAATTTTAAAAAATTTTTAATATAAATAAATTTTTAATAAATTGTTATTGATCAGTAAAAACTTGTTTGTGGTATTTTACATTTATTCATAAAATGTAAATAAATATATATTTAATTATAATAATAATATATATGGATAATTCATTGGAAAATAATAATATTAGATCAAATTAATAAATAAATAAATAAATAAATAAATAAATAAATAAATAAATAAATAAATAAATAAATAAATGAATAAATAAATAATAATCATAAAAGTTGCAATATTATAATGTTTTATGGAAATGTATAATAAAAGTTATTATTATTTATAACAATAATAATTATTATTATCATGTAAAATATAATAAATAGTTTCTATTTTTTTATTATATATATAAAGTGTAGTTTATATATTATTTGTAATAATCAGCTATAAAACAGATTTTATAATGCAATTGTGAATGATAAATAATTAATAAATAGCATATTATATATTATACTAAGAATATACTATTTATTAAATATTTATTAAGTACTTCAATTTAATTAACATTTATTATTTGTCTATAAATAAAAAATTAACTGTTTTATTTCAATAAAGATGTTGGTACTTATTTAAATAATTTTAAATTTTTTTTTTTTTTAAAAAAAAAAGAAGTAAAAAAGAAAAAATATATGAAAAAAAAGTAGTTGTTATAAAAATTGTTTTTTTTTTTTTTTTTTTTTTTTTTATATATTTATGATTTATGTGTACTAGTATACTAATATACTAATATTGTATTTATTATGATAAAAATTACATAAATTAGATAGTCAAATAAAAACAAATAGAGAAATTAGAACATAAAAAAGAAACTAAAAGAAAAAGGAAAAAGGTTTATATATCATTTTTATTTCCTTTTTTTTTTTTTTTTTTCTTTTCTTGTATTCTTTTTTTGTTATTAAGTTAATAATAATAAATGTAACATTATAATTACTTAGAGAACATTTATAATTACCAAAAGAAAATTTCGATTAGTTTTTTAGTATGTATTATGTATTATATTTTATATATACTTGAAAATTTTTAATGAGGCTGTAAATAAAAAACTATGGATATATACGTTGTTATAGGTAATGAATATTTATAAAGCCACAAGTAAAACACAAAAGTTGAATATTTATACATTTTTAATAAATAAGTTGAATACCAAACAAAAAAAAAGGAACTTATTAAAAAATATTTTAAATATTCAATTGTAAAAAGTTATTATTATTATTTTTGTTAATATTTTAAACTTTTATTCTTCGATGTATTCCTTTCTTTCTTAATTATTCTAATATATTTGATAATTAACTCATTAATATATTAAATATAGATTAAGAATGCATTAATTTTAATATAAAAGTATTTTTCCTTACATTTACTTTTTTTTATTATTTACTTGAAATAAATAAATAATAAAAATTATATTTAATGTATAGTACATCTTAAATATTATTATATGAATATATATTATATTTATATATATAATATTAAATTATTGAATAAAATTTTTTTTTCATTTTATCTAAATTTGATTTTTCAAAAAAAATTTTTTTCTTTTATTTTATTGGGTGTATGGATGATCAATTTTTCCCTTCAATTGTTAAATATATTAATTTATATTTACCATATATTAAAATATATTATATTAATTGAATAGAAATTATGAAAAAAAAAAAAGAATTTAGGAATTATTGAATAATTAATATTTAAATTTACTATAGAAAAAAAAAAGGACAAATCAATTTTCAATGTGTTAATTTTTTACATCCGGATTTCCATATAGCCAATAAAAAAAGAGGAAATTACTTAAATAATGTAAAAATGTAAATAAAAACTTTTTTATTAGAAATATAAAAATACAAATATAAAAATTATTATTTAAGAAAATATAAAAGAAATAATAAGATTTCTTTATAACATTTTATATATATTTTAATATATTTTATTTATTTATAAATTTAAAACCTATATATTTAAATTCAAATACAATTATATATTTATATATATTATATTACTTTGAATAATATAATAGAATTAACTATAATATATTAAGTTAAATAATAATATAAATAATATATTTTTTAAAAGCTATATTTTGTATTAAATTGATGAATAATAAGTAGTATTAATGCTTTTTAAATATTTGTATTTTATATGGTTAAAAAAGTGGTGATGATAGTTAATTACTGATATTATTACCTAAATATACAAATACTTTTAATTTTTTTTGTTGTATTTTATTTATAAAGAATGTATGGAGCAAAGATAAATTTTTTTATTAGAAAAATTTATTCTTTACATTTTCAGTTCTTTAATAATTATGTTAAAATGAAATTAAATGATTAATGGTAATATTATGTTTTATATATTATAAATATATATATAATATTATATAATAAGCATTATATGAATATATAATTTATTATATCTTTCAATAGAATAATATATATTTAATATATACTAGTATTATTGGAATTTATAATAATTAATTATTATTCATTTTGTGATGATAGGATGAAATATTTAAAAATCAAATTTTTTTTTTGTTTTATTATAATTTTATTTATTGTTTTCATAAATTTATTAACATATATTTCAATATATATTATAATATATTATTTGCTGATATAAGCATAATTTTTTTTAATTAAATAATGTATTAATATAACGAAAATTATTAATACTAAATAATAATAATAATAATAATAATAATAATAATAATAATAATAATAATAAATATTTTCAATTATTTGTAAAAAATAATATATATATAATTTTCTAACCCTATTTGCAATAAATAATATCATATCTTTATTAAAAATTATTAAATTGATGTTATATTAAGGTGGATGAAATTGTGGAGTTATAAATTTATTATGATTACTTTTATCGGCTTATATGATATTGAATAAAATATTTATATTTATTACTTAGATTTTTTTCTTTCATTGATATATATATAATTATATTTTATTTAACCTGTTTGAAAAGATAATTATTTCTATAATAGAAAAGTAATAGTAATAGTAATACTTGTTCTTTCAATTCTTTCAATTAATGATCAAAATATTTTTTTTTGGATTATTATTTTTTTTTTAAAATTTAATGATCTAAAAAAATATATTAATACATAATAATACATTATTTAATACATTATTGTAAATATATATCATAAATATATTCTTGATTAATAAATGAAATTACGTAATTGTTCCAAGGTTCTCCATTTTTTATTTTCTTCTATATTCTGTGTTTCAATATATAAAAAATATTGAAAAAAATTTTTATATAATAGTATATTATAATATATTGTTATAATATAAATATATATATTTTTTAAATAAAAAAGTATTTAATGATGATATGATCCATAAAATTTAATTAATACTTTTTTGATTAGTATTTTTTATATTATTTATTAAACAATATATTAATATATGTAAATAATATATTATAATATATACCAATATATAAATATTATATTTTTTATTCAATAAGAAAATATTTTAAAAATGTAAAAATTTATCAAGAAAATTATATAATTGGCTATATTAAAATGGATTAACCTTTTTAATTTTTTTTAAATAAATAATCATACATAATAAATATAAATATAAATATAAATGTAAATATATAAATAATCAAATTATATTATTATTTAATTTATATTTTTTTTTGTTATATGTTCAAAAATTAATAATAATAATATTATTATTATTATGTTGATGATTAAAAAATTTCATTCTCAAAATTAATACATTAACTATCTATATAATATGTAATTGAATAATAATAATTGTAATAATATAATATGAAAATAAATATTGTTAGTATACTATTTAATATATATAATAATAAAAAACAACTTTATAAAGTTAATCTTTGTTATTATGTAATAAAAATACGTATTTTTTATACATTAATAATAATAATAATTATTATTATTATTATTATTATTATTATGAAATAAATATATTAAATTTTTTTTGTTTTATTTTTAGTTTATAATTCTTTCTTTTTAAGATTAATAAATTAATTTAAAGTGACCAAAAAAGAATAGATATCAGTAATAATGTAAAATTTTATATTTTACGATTAAGACATATTTAATATATTGCTTATATTATTATTAACTGTAATTATTTTTATTGATCATGCTTAATAAGAAATTAGAAAATAATCCATAAAACAATTTTATTTCTTTTTAATTGAATTTTTAATACCGACTTTTTTATCGAGGAATTATTTAATTATTAGTATTTTTGATATTACATAATGTAATATTATGAAGACTGATTATAATAATAAAGATTATTATAATTATAAAAATAATTATTATTATCATTCTATTTTTATTTCTTCCATTGTTATTTAATATTTTGATAGTAAATCATAATTATTATTATTAAATTAATAATAAAAAAAAAAGTAAATATATTTTTATAATTATTTCATAATATATTACTTATATATAATTAATATATTTCAAATAATATATATAATTAATTGATTCTTGTATAAATAAAATTAAGAAAATATATAGAAAATGTACTATTATATTGTAAATATATTATTTATATTTTAGGAAATAAGAATTATATTGAATAATATATTATTCAATATATAGGATAATTAATAAATTATTATATAATAGTATATTCATACACTATACAATATGTGAAATTTTTATATATATAATAATACCCTGTTATATATATTATTATTATATAAAATTAATATATATAAAGAATAAAAAATTTTTTCTAAAAATTCCTTGTAATATATTCGAATATAATATTTCAATTGAATTTATATATTACAATATATTATATTCATTTTCCTAATATATTCTATTATATAATTCTATTTAATAATGGAAATAAATTAGAATAATAATATATATATAGTAATATTGAAATAGTTTAAACAAATTAAATTATTAGAAATTTAACGACTTACTTATATATTATTGATTTTAGCAATCATTGTATTAACAATAACTATTAAATTATATTTACTATATATTACATTATATTATTAATATATTATCAATATGATTATTTATTTATACTAATATATTAAAATTTTAATTATCCATTCAAAAAATTTTTAATAATTTTTCATAGTGATAAAATAAAAAAAGTTTTTCAGAATTTTTCTTCTTTTTTTTTTTTTTTAACTTCACATTTTTTTTATCATTTTAAAAAAATAACATTTATTAAAAATGATTTCAAATCAAGTTTCATCTAGTGCTAAGGTTGCAGGTAAAGATATAAAATTAATAATATAATGTTGTTATCAGTGAATATTATGCTGCCATTAATAAAAATAATAAAAAATAACGTTAAGTTTTTTTTAACTTTGTATCGCAGTTATTAAAATCAATTTAAAAAAAAAAAAAAAGTGTCTTTATATTATATTTTTCTTATGGAAGATAAAAAATGAAAAATAAAGAAAAATATATATATATACGAAATAAAATAAAAATAAAAAATGAAGTAATATTTTTGACACATATTTTATTGCTATTATTTTCATCTTGTTTTATTTATTTATATGATTGAGACGAAAATATTAGTTTTTTAAAATATGAGGATATATATTATCTAATAAATAATATAAGAAACAAGTAAAAGTCTTTTTATTTGCGTTTTTTATTTTAAATTTTCTTTATTTTATTAAATGAGAATAAAAAATAAAATAAAGAAATATATTTTTTTATTTTTTTCGTGTTTGTATATGGAAAAATGCTATTGAGATAATAGAATGGTATATTAAAATATAGAAGTATTTTCTATATTTTGATAAAACATTTTATTAAGAAAATATCACTATTTATAATTTATTTTACCTTTCAATAAGTGTATTATAAAAAAGAAAAAAGAAATAGTGTGTTAATAAAAAAAATAAACAATGTGCAGCAAATATATTTATTAGATAAATATGAAATTATTAGAGATTGTTATAAAGTAAAATATTTATATTAAATGATTTTTATTTTTATAATAATATATAAATAAAACAATTTTTGAATATATAGCTTCTGCCGTCAGCAAGAGACTTTACTCTACTGCTTACGACCAAACTTTAAAGAACCTTCTTATCAACAAGAACACTAAGGTTATCACCCAAGGTTTCACTGGTAAACAAGTAAGTATAAAATAAATTATTAAAAATACATATTATAACCATAATTGAATAATTAAACACGAGTGAACTTGATGAAATGAAATTAAATAATTAAAAATTAATTATAAATAATTATAATAGGGAACTTTCCACGCTAAGAATGCTCTTGCCTACGGTACCAAGATGCTCGGTGGTGTTTCCCCAAAGAAGGCTGGTACTACTCACTTAGGTCTTCCAGTTTTCAAGTCTGTTCAAGATGTAAGTTTTGAATAAATAAAAAGATAATAAGAAATAATTTAAAGGTGTGTTTTGATATTAATTTGTTTTAATTTATTAATTTATTTAAATAGGCTTGTGACAACCTCCACCCAGATGCCTCTGTTATCTACGTCCCACCACCAGGTGCTGCTGCCGCTATCCTTGAAGCTATTGAAGCTGAAGTTCCTTTAGTTGTCTGTATTACTGAAGGTATTCCACAACAAGAAATGGTTAAGGTTGTTGATGCCCTTAACTCTCAAAACAAGACCAGACTTGTTGGTCCAAACTGTCCAGGTGTTATCAAGGCTGAAGAATGTAAGATCGGTATTATGCCAGGTCACATTCACACCAAGGGTAGAATCGGTATTGTTTCCCGTTCTGGTACTCTTACTTACGAAGCTGTTAACCAAACTACCAAGGCTGGTTTAGGTCAAACCTACTCCTTCGGTATTGGTGGTGATCCATTCAACGGTACTAACTTCATTGATGCTCTTAAGATCTTCCTTAACGATGACAAGACCGACGGTATTGTTCTTATTGGTGAAATTGGTGGTTCTGCTGAAGAAGAAGCCTCTGAATTCCTTAAGCAATACAACCTTACCCGTAAGGTTCCAAAGCCAGTTGTTTCCTTCATTGCTGGTCGTACTGCTCCACCAGGTCGTCGTATGGGTCACGCTGGTGCTATTGTTGCCGGTGGTAAGGGTGGTGCTGATGACAAGGTCAAGGCTCTCAGTGCTGCTGGTGTTGTTGTTTCTGCCTCTCCAGCTCAAATGGGTGAAAAGTTAAGAGAAACTATGGCTGCTCGTAACTTACTCTAAATTATTTAATTTAAAAAGGGGATTTTAAAATATATAATATACTAAAAATAAACTATATATAATAAATTAAAAATTTAAATAAAAAAAAAAAAAAAGAAAAGGGAAAAACAGAGAAAAATAATATAATTCAATAAATAAATAAATAAAAGCGTAATAAAAAATTTTTTAAAAAATAAATTAATAAAATAAATTCAATTAAAAAATAAATAAAACCAAATAAATAAAATAACGAATTAAAAAATAATTATTTTTTTTTTAAAGTTAAAACAAATTTAAAATAAACATAAATATAACAAAATAAAAATAAAAAATAAATAAAATAAATGTTTGTCTTTTTTTTTTTTTGTTTAATTTTTGTTTAATTATTGTTTTCTATTTTTTATAGCTTTATATATTTTTATTTTTTAAATTGAAATTAAGATTGTTAAAAGGAATAGACAATAATGAAGTTTTAATCTTATGAGAAAAGTAAATATTAAAAGGATGGATAGAGAATAGAGAAAATGAAATTGAGAATGGGAAGAGTAAATATTAAAAGGAAGGATAAACAAAATGAAATTGAGAATGGGAAAAGTAAATATATTAAAAGGGAGGATAGACAAAATGAAATTGGATATTAGGGAATATTAATATTAATAGTAATAATAATGGTAATAGCAATGATAATAGTAATATTAATAATGTTAGTAATAGTAATAGTACTAGCTTATCTACATATTTTCTATACAACTACTCTCAATTCATTAATAATTTAACTATCAACAACATTTTTTTTGGTTTTAATTACTTCAACAATTTCTCCTCCTTGGAGAATTCTTCACGAAATAATACTTTCTTAGTTTCTAATAGTTTTATTCATTATGTTAGTTTAACTTACAACTTAAATAATACTTTCAGTTATAGTATCAACAACAATAATAATAGTTTAAATAATAGTATTAATTATAATAATTTAGTTAGTAATGCTTCAAGTGGGGTAAATTTTCATTCCAACTCGTTGGAATGGAGTAGGGTATATTATTTCCTTCTTGGTGGAAGAGTTAATCATTATAACTTGGGGAAAGAGGAGTGGAACAGTCTTTGTAAGGCGCAACTTAAACCTAGCACCTTTTCGGATGTTCCACTTTTGGTACGTACATCCGCACTTTTACTTAGAATTATGCCTACTGTTAGTGGCCAGATCTGGTCATTATTCAATAGGTATCCCAACAATCTAACCAAGAGCGTCGAAGCTGACAATTCAGTAGGACAAGACAGTAGGTCACACGCATCTAATAATGATAATAACTTTCCAACTTGATTTAATTTAATAATATACACTATACTATATGAAGTAATTATTAATTATTACTATCTATTAAATAATAAATTATTATTCTTTATTAGATTAAGTTTTAATATGTACAATTACTTTATA
>MCFG01000126.1:0-155869 GCA_002104895.1 Anaeromyces robustus | reverse complement strand
CTAACTTGACCTTTATATGTATCAACTAACCCATTAAAATTATTTCTAGCATCAAAATTCATTCTATTTAATAATGGAATAGTTTCCTCATCTCTTAGTTGAGATAGTTTATTAAATATAGCATTACTATATCTTCATTATTTTAATTACGAGTAGTAAGAGCCTCACTTATTTAATAAATTTAAATTCTATTTTTTTTTGTTCATAAAAAAATTCTCATCATATATCTTTTTTTTTTTACTTATTTGAGTTATAATTTCAATTTGCTATATCTTCAAAATTGTTTAATTCTAAAGTTTTTTCTTAATATTTTTTCAAGTTTTTCGCTCAGTTATGTTTCATAATTAATACTAACAATTGTATTATAGTTATAGTTAACATTTCTATTTTTTTTTTATTAAAATCTTTCATAAATTGTAATACAGATATATCTTTTATTATTTATTAATACCATTTTAATATTTAACTTATTATATATTATTGTTTATTGTGAGAATATGCCATTGCTTGCCAAAATATTTTCAAATTTTTTTTTATTTTTAAATATTTCTTCATTATATATAGACCATTTTAACCTATATATTTATAATTTTTTTTACATTACTTTATTAGTTCTAATACTTGTATGCTATAATTTTAGACATTATTAGGTCATCATTTGGATTTATATAATTATTAAACATTTCAAATAATCTAATTCATAGTATCGAAATATTTATTAAAAAAAACACGTTTTGTAACAGGAAATAAAACATTTTCATAATATTGACTAGCTTCTTTTTCATTTAAAAATCTTAGTTCAAAAATTATATCATAAATAGATGCTTCAAAAAAGATTTTTTGAATAATTATTTCTTTCATTAAAATCTCTTATATTAAATATATAAGGTTTTGAGTTTTTTGGATTAAATCTAAGTCCACATATATTGATTTATGAATATATGAACACAATTTTCATCAACAGCTGATAATATCTGTATTACAAAGCAAAAAATTAAAGCATAATAATAATAATATTTTTTAAATTAAATTTTTATTTATATTTTTTTTCATTATATAAAATATAATTTTCATTTTTTTTTTTTTTTTTTTATTTACAAAAATATTAAAACATATCCTTTTTTTTGTAATTTTTGTTTCAGCGTTAATTATAATTTAATAAAGGAACCAAAAATATTTTGCCATTATAATTATTAATATATTTCAAAAAAAAAAAGCTTTTTATGATTCAAGCATATTTTGATGATCATGGTCAGATAGTTTATGAACAAACTATTGAAGAATACGTCAAAAGTATTAGGAAACCAACATGATATGGAGTGACATGATGTGTCAATCGACTACAGATAAAGATTTTGCAAAAGATACTTATGAAGCAGAAATTACAAGAGTTTTAGGATCAGAAATCATTGGAAGTACTGAAAAAAAAAACAACTTTATGAAAAATATAGAGAAAATTAGGGTTATGTCATTACATTATGCTAGAACATAGATATTAAGAAATGTTTAAAAAAAAACATTTGTTGATACCCTAATTATTTCTATATTACAAAACATTTTATATATAAATACAACTAACTTTAACAAATTTTATTCTTTATATATTATTATATATATTTATGACGTAAGGTTTAAGCTTTTTAAATTAATAAATAAAGAAATTAAAAAATTATTTGTAAATAAATATTGAAAAAAGTTTTTTTTTTTTTTTATTAATATTAAAAAAAATATTATATTTTTATGTTTTCATAATTAATTATTTAATTAATATTAAAATATTTTTTGATATTTGATTCAAAAAAATCATTCCCATATATTGAAATAAAATACTTAATTATCAAGTAGGATTTCAAATATATAATTTTTCTTCATTACTTTTTTTAACAAGTTTATTTAAAATTTAATTCAATTTCATCATTATAATGCATATCATTTTTTTTTTTTAAATTTAAAAATCAAATGTATTTATCATTAATTAAAGATGAAAAAAAAATATCATTATTATGTTCTAAAATAATTTATTTATCACATTTTTTTTCTAACCTAATTGATATCTTTATAATATTTTCAATACGTAAACAATAATCAAGATAAGCTATGGAAGAGAAATAACCTTCAAGAGAAAAATAATACTATTTTTTTTTTTGAATAATTTAGAATCATTATTAAAAAAAAGGTTTTACAGTAATTTTTATTGTTTTATATCTTTGTAGATCATAATAAAAAAGTTAATACATACTCTACTACAACTTTTAAATGAAAAATCTGTATCATTTGTACAATGTTCATTAAGTATTCAATCACAATTAACATATTTTTACTATATGAAAATACAATAGAATATGTATATAAATAATTATACATCATTAATTTCTACATTATATGTACAAGTATTATTAAAATATTCATTCGAAAAAACACTGAATATCAGTTTTACAATCAGTAGAAACAATAAATTAATATTAAGAATTATTTTTTTTTTATTTAATAGTTTATATTTAATATTGGTGTTCACATTAATTTAAACTAAGTATATTATATTTTTCATTTAGTATAGTTATGTAATATAATTATATATACGATAGAATTATGAAGAGTTTATATATATATATATATATATATATCATATAATTAATTATTTTTTTTTATACTTTTTAATATAAGAATAATTAGTAATTATGGATAAAACGACTATTTAGCTATTTCCTATATATAAGTTATATTAATATAAAAATTTTTATGTTTTTCTTTTTTTTTTTTATTAATAATTATTTTTTTTATTAATAATTATTAATATGTATCAAATAAAAAAAATAAAGAAGATTTAGGATTATAAAAAAAAAAATATTGTTACTAACTATATATATAAAAAAAAGATATTTTTATTTTTATTTTTTTTATATAAAGTAAAAGAAAAAAATAATAAGATTAAAAAAAAAAAAAAAAATAAAGAATTAGAAGAACTATTTATTGCAGAAATGAGTTTTGTCAATTCAATATTAAGAGATTCTTATATTTTTTTTATATTCAATAATGGTTAGGTTAAGATTTATTTTTTTTAAATTGTTCAAATTTATTCAAAAAATATTTCTTATTTAAAGAATTATAACATTAACTTTTTTATATGAAAAAGGTATAATATTAAAAAATGCATATAAACATTAATTCAAGTCACTTTTTTAACAACTAATAATGATCCATAATGTAAATATTTGTATAATATTAAAGAAATAGTTTTAAATAATATAAAAAAAAAAAAGATAAAATTATTCTTTTTTGAAGCATTAATTCATTTATAAAAAATTAAAAAATTTATTATTTGTATTTCTTTATAATGAATTGTTTTTATTTATTCAAAATATTTAAATAAGTTATTATATAACTTATTTAAGTTATATAATAAATAAGTTTTAAAAAATAAAAGAAAAAATTGATATAATATTCATTTTTTATATATTTTATAAAAATTTATTAATTATAACTCATATAACCATTCCTATTTAAAAGAAAAAAAAATTAAATTATTATTAAAAATATATATATAATTATTATTATTATTACATTTTAAATAATGTGTAAATAATACAATCTTTAAAGTATTTTTAATAATGAATGATTTATATTATATAATGAATGATTTATATTATATATATTTGTATAAAATTAAAAGAATAATAAAAAAAATAGTATAGAAAATAATGATGAAAAGAATGATAAAAATCATGATATTATAACACACATTTTTAATTAATTAATATTAATTTATTTTCATATACATATATATTAATATTAGCTTTTGAATAAGAACTTCTTGGTCCTAATCCTTTTTTCTAAAAAAAACAAAATATTCTTCTTCAAATTATCAACAGTGGTAGCATCTTTTTTAATTAATTAAATAAAATATTAAATAGATTAATATTAAATAGATTAATCAGTTAAATTCAAAAATTGGTAAAAAAATAAAAGTTGTATTAAGATATGAATGAAAAAAAAAAGTATTTTCTAAGTTAAATTTGAAGGAGTAATATAATTAAAGAGAAATTACTTGAAAAATAAAATTCATGTTTGTTTTTTTTTTTGTCAATTATGGATTTTCCAATATTATTTTTGATCTAAACGTGAAATCCATAACTGACAAAAAAAAAAAAAAAAAAAGAACGAAGTTATATTAAGATATGATAGAAAAAAAGTATTTTCCAAGATAAATTTGAAGAAGTAATATGATTAAAGAGAAATTACTTGAAAAATAAAATTCACGTTTGTTTTTTATTTTTGTCAATTATGGATTTTCCAATATTATTTTTGACCTAAACGTGAAATTCATAACTGACAAAAAATAAACAAAGTAATATTTATTTATTTATTATAATAATAATTATTATTATTATAATAAATAAATATATAAATAAATAAATAAATAAATAAATAAATAAATAAATAAATAGTTATACTGTTAATAATTATATTGTTAATTATAAATATATTTCCTTATTAATTATTATATTTCCTTATTAATTATATTATTTTTTTTATTATTTATTTAATTACTTTTTATATTTGGATTAAAAAGTAAAAAGAGGTTTTATTATATAAATAGTAATAAAATATAATAATATAATAAATAACTAAATATATATATACAAACAATGTTTTACAATGTTTAACAAAAGTTTTAAACTCTTATATAAATTATTAA
Organism: Anaeromyces robustus; assembly: GCA_002104895.1. Taxonomy (NCBI): domain Eukaryota; kingdom Fungi; phylum Neocallimastigomycota; class Neocallimastigomycetes; order Neocallimastigales; family Neocallimastigaceae; genus Anaeromyces; species Anaeromyces robustus. The sequence goes on along the minus strand of MCFG01000126.1, from coordinate 151,173 downwards.
TTATTAATTATTAATTATTAATATCAGGATTAATATCAATAAATTATTATATTAAATATTACATATTCTATGATGATCATTATTTTAATTGATTTATATTAAATAAAACTTGTTAATCACTTTTTTTTTTATTTTCCATTATAAAATAGAAAAAAAAATTTTTTTATATAGACTTTAATTAAATATCAACAACTTTTGATATTCTTTTTTAATTTCAATTATCATGTTATAAATAATAAAGACCGTTTATAATAATAATAAAGACCGTTTTTCACTTCTTTCAGAAAAAAGTAATAAATAATATATTGTTGATATTATATTCATTTGTATGATTATGATTATGATAATATAAATTATGAAATTAATTATAAAAATTTAATATTAATAATAATTAAATAAATAATATTTTAATTAATTAATTAATTAATAAATAATGTATACAATATATATACATTATATAAATTACATTATCTATTATATACATTAACTATAAAATTATTAATATATGAAAATATTTATATAACATTTTACTACTTTTTTTTTTTTTTTTTTTTTCTATTTCTATCTATGTGGTGCATTCCTATTTAATAATTTTTTATTATATTTTTATTATATAAAAAAAAAAAAACAATGTATAAATCTATGGAAAAAACACATATCTTGAAATATTAACACATGTATTCATGTATATTCAGTTGTCCAATAGTATAAACATATTTCAATTTATTTATTAAAATTTTTCTTTAATAAATATATTTACTGCGGCCTATTTATCTAAAAAAGGATATAGGGTTTATAAAATTTTATAATAAATAAAGTTTAAAAAAAAAAACATTTTTAATCTAAAATGTTATTTAATTTTTAAAGTTATGATATTAATATGCTGTTTATTTAAAATTAATTTGTGTACTTTTATTGAAAAAAAATACCGTATATTTAAACAATTGATTTAAAATAAATTAATATATTGTCAATATATATTGAAACATATTTTAATATATTATTCTTTATAATATAGAATTGTAATTCTCACATTTTAATTAAAATTTAGTTTTTCTTTTATTAATACATTTTTGAAACAAAAAAAGAACAAAGAAAATAATGAAATAACATAAATCATAAAATTCATTATTTATTATTATTATTATTACTATTATCTATTATTATTATTTCTTTATAATAATAGTAATAAATAATAATTAAGAACTTTATAATAAAATAAAATAAAATAGATAATAAAATAGATTAATGATAAAATAATTTATATTAAATAATCATTATAAATAAAATGATAAAATTAATTAAAAAAATGAATTAATAAAGAACTTGTTATAATTATAATAACAAGCATTTTTCTTTTTTCCATTAATTAATAGTTAGGGATATAACATCAATACTAAAGTCAGTTATTATTCTCATGTTTTAGATCCTTAAAAAATATATTTTTAATTTCTTTTTCTCTTCTTCTAATTTATTAAATTATATAAGAAATTTTACGATTTGCTATTCATTATTTATCATTATTATCATTTTATAACTTTATTATAAGTTAAATGGAGTCAATGAGTTAGATATATATTATTTAGTATAAGCAAATTTTATTAATTATAAAAAAAAATCAATGTATTAAAATAGTAAATTTTATAAAATATTCGTATAATGAATACAAAATGAATAAATTTATAGTTGATAATTAATGTATATTTCAAATTTATTTCAAACTTTTTTTTTATTATTAATTCTAAATTATATTTTTTTTACTCAGATGTTAATTAACAAATTCCTTTTTATTTTATTTTATTTTATTTTATTTTCTAAATTTAATTCCATTTCGTTTTTTAATTAATAATTAATAAATTAATTCTACGTTTTTTATTTATTATCGGCGATTTTTTTTTATTTTTAAAAATTAAAAATTAGTTTTTCAAAAGAAAATCTTGGTATTCTATATAAAATAATAATAATAATAATAATGAATAATAATAATAATAATTATAAATAATAATAAGAAGCAATTATAATAAAAATAATAAACAACGATATAACAAATAATATACAGTTATGGCTAAATAAAAAAAAATTTGCTTATTATATATGAACTAAAACAAATAATCATAAATATTTTCTTTATAATCATTATTTAAATAATTATAAGGAAAATTTTGAAAAAAATTAAGCAACTTTAAATATAAATAAATAAATAAATAAATAAATAAATAAATAAATAGATAAATAAATAAATAAATAAATAAATAAATAAATAAAAATAGTAATAAAATTTTTATAGTGTTATGATTTTCTTTTATTAAAAAAATTGTTTTTTTTATTGTTATTTTATTATTTATTATTAATTATAATATATATAATTTATTTTATAATTTATTATTGTATATTGTATTATAATATAATATATTATTATATTATGGAATGGAATTGTAACTTATTAAACCATATAGAAAAATATATTATATTATAATATATTATATTATAATCGATTATGTGTAATATTAAAGTTTATTATTAATTCTTTTTTTTTTTTTTTTTTGTAGATTAAAAAATTTTAAAAATATAAAACACAAAATAGTAATTAAATTATTTAAAACAAATTTAAATATTTATTGAAGGCGCATAAATAACAAACGTGGCACATTGGTATAAAGTCACATGACTATATTAAAATTATAATAATAATCATAATAATTATAATATTTTTTATTATTAAACTTTAAGTGAATTTATTTAGAATTACCAATATTCAATATAATAAAAAAAAATTAACTGTATTACTATTACTATTAATTAAATAACTATCAACAAAATTATTATTCAACTAATGAATTTATCCATTATTCATTTATGGTTTATTTAATTAATATTGACATTTTTCTTCTTGGAATTTCAATTAAATATAACCACTTCTATTAATTAAGAACAACTATTATTTGTATTATTTGTTATTAATCATTAATTATTTACTAATTCTATTTAATTCTATTTACTAATATTTTATTATTATTTTACTAATTATTTATTATTTATTTTTTTATTTACTAATTATTTATTACTATTTATTTATATTTATTAATTATTATTTTATTAATTATTTATTACTATTCATTTATTATTTATTACTATTTATTTATTTATTAATTATTTATAATTAATAATTAATTTCATCTTATTTTTTTATTATGCATTGTTTCTGTATATTATTATTAAGGTGTTAAATAGTATTAAAAAAAGGAATTTTTTTTTTTGACTTGTTCAATAAAAAAATATTTATTAATTATTTGAACTTTTTTTTTAAAAAAATATATATAACATATAAACATTATAAAAAATATAAATCCTTTTTTTTATCTTTTTTTTTATGTTTTGTTTTATATTTATACGTATAAATATAAAATTTTTTATAATAAAAAAATATTTTAAGAATATTATATAATAATATATAATAATATATAATAATATATAATAATATATAATAATATATAATAATATATAATAAATATATATATAAATATATTCTATTTTTATTATATTTATATTTATTTTTTATTTATTATTTATTATTTATTATTTATTATTTATTATTTATTATTTATAATTGCTATATGAAGAAAAAATTATTTATAATTATTTTTAATAATTTCATAATATTTTACAAATTAAAAAGAATATTGTAATTAACAATTCTTTGTGTTAGATTTCTTTTTTTTAAAAAAAAAAAAAAAAAAAAAAAAACTTTATATATTAATAAAATTGAAATAGTCGTGTGTAACCTTAACACCATTAATTTTAAAAATTATGATTTCCAAAAAAGAAAATTAATAGCGGTTTGTTTTTTCAATGAAATTCTATATTAATATATTCACAAATATATTATGCATATTGTTAATATATAGATAATACATATATTATTTATAGTACAATATATTTTATAGTTTGTTATTTATTTTTTTTTTTTAAAAATAAATAATTAAAAAATATAAAAAATATTAAAAAATATTAAAAATATTAAAAATATTAAAAATATTAAAAAATATTAAAAAATTTTTTAAAATATATATAAAAAAAAATTAAATAAGATCCAGTGTAACAATTGAATGGTTAGATAATATATTAAACTATTTATAATTTTATTAATAATTTATTAAATTTAATATAAGTAATATTATATTTTAAGTATTATTATATTATTCTAATACAATATTATAATATAATTAAAATTAATAATACGAAAATCATTAGATTCAATTTGTATACTATTTATATTATATTAATAAAAATAAATAATAAATTTTGATATATATGAAAAAATAAAAAAAATAAATAAAAAAAAAGAATATTAATATTAAATGAAGTCAAAAAAAAAAAAAAAAAAAAAAAAAAAAGGAAATGAGAATTTAAGTTAACATAATATTAATAATAAATTAGATTTTCAGAAAATAATATAAAAATATATTAATTTGTTTAATATAATTTAAATTATTATATATTGTGATAATATAATAATAAGCATAATAACTATTTAATTTATTAATATTTATATACATAATATATTAAATTTATTTATGTGGTATAATTAATAATATATTATTAATATTAATATTAATTGTTTTTATTATTCATAATTTCAAAATTTTATAATTTTATTTTTGTAAATAGTAAAGAAAAAAAAAAAAAAAAAAACTTTTTTTTCTTTTTTTGTACTTTTTATTTTAAGTCATCTATTTTTTAAATCTATAAATTAATAATTGATTGATTTGATTAAACTATAGCTTTATTCAATTCATTAATTATAAACGTTATATAATTTAATTTATAAACGTTGTATAATTTTTTATTTATCAACATTAATTTAATTTTATTTAATATAATATAAAAATAGTAAATAAAGGAAAATAAAGAAAGTATTTTGTAAAAAACGATTGTTATTTTCAATATAGTTTTGAACTTACCACTTTGTAAATATAAAACAACGTTCACTATATTTGAAAATTTCAAAAATAAAAACAATTTTTTAAATAAACAGAAGAAATACATTTATTAAATAACTCAAAACAATAATACAATAAATCTATTTTTTTAAAGAAATTATTATAATATCAAAATGAAAACATTAATATTTTCATCATTAATCTTACTTGTTGTAAGTGTTTGTCATGGTCTTTTACTTTTACCATATGATAAAGTTTCACCATCTATGGCAGCAGGAAGTAAAATTACTATTCCAATTTCAAATGATAAATTTATTATTTCAAATTGTGCTGCATTAGGTAATTCATATTTATATACTGAAGACAATAAAAGTACTGATTATTCACCAGTTGCATTCTTTAAAGATTCAACTACTTTAGAAGTAAGTATAATTTTTACAATTATTAATATTTTTTTTTTATTTTTTTTTACCTTTTAGTATAAATATTATTTATATATATTATTATAATACGTAATTATTAAAAACAATTAATATTAAATGATTATATATTTAAAAATATATTAATAAAAAAACTTTTTTTTAAAAAAAACAAAAAACAAAAAAACAAATATAAATAACATATAAATAGTTATATGTACCAGAAGTAAGTGATGCTACAAAGAAATATTTCATTGTAGTTGAATTACCATTAGCTGAAGCTATTATTAAAACTGGTTCATTTACTATTACTAGCGGTACAAAAATTAATGTACCAAATGTTGATGGTTGTGGTAAAACTGTAAGATTCTCTAACAAAGAAACTAATATTTCGGAAAGTATAAATAAAAATGAAGCTGAAAAGAGCAGTAACAACAATGCTCCAAACGCTAATAACAATACTCCAAACGCCAATAACAATGGCCAAAACCAAAACGCCAATAACAATGGTCCAAACGGTGGTAATAATGCCCCTAACAATGGTGACAAACCAAATGGTCAAACTGGTGACAATAAATCAAATATTTTAACAGCAGAAAATACTAATAATGTTGCTAAAGGTGAAAATGAAGAAAATAACAATGGTAATATGGTTATGATTGCTTGTGCTGGGTAAATATATATATACAATTTTTTTTTTTAAAAAAAAATTATATAAGTTTATTAATATATAATAAATGAAAAAAAAGTAAAATAATATTATAAAAATTTTGAAAATTTATAAAAAAATAATAAATTAATCATTATTTTAAATTTTTTCTTTATATATTTATTGTTTAATATATATATTATCTATTAATATAACTATAAATTTAATAATAATAATAATAATAATAATAATAGAACAAGTGTTGTTGCTTTAGTTGTTGTTAGTGGTTTTGTTGTTATGAGAAGAAAATCATATATGAAAGGTGAAGAAGATATTTCCTATAGTTCATTAAACTATATGGGAAATAATGGATTTCAAGACAAATCATATAATCCTGTAGGTGGATTATATGACAATTTAACTAACACAAATGATGAATTTGACCGTGATTATCAATTAAAATGTTTAAATAATGAAAACCCATCCCAAGTTAGTTATCCAGTTTCTTTAAGTGATGGAAACTCTGGTGTTAATATGGATAAAACTACTGATATTTTCGAACCAACTGAAGATATACCAGTTCCAGAATTACCAATTACTAAACATATTGTTGAAGAAATTGTTATTAATCCAGAAAAAGCTTTAAGAGAAACTATTAACTCTAATGCTGTTTCTGCTGTTGTTACTACAGCTTCAGTAGCTTTAGCTTACAATGAATGTGGTGATCTTACCATTGATAATTCTAACATTGCTATTGAAAAACCAGAAGTTAGTACTATTGAAAAATCTAATACAACTACAACTAGTTGCACTTCATGCAGTTCCTGCTCATGCTCTTCTTGTAGTTCTTGCTCATGTTCTTGCTCAGGAGATGGTTCATGCTCTTGCTCATGTTCATGTGCTGAATCATCTAGAATAACTTCAATGAATAATGAATCCTCCTTAAAATTACTTGAATTAAACTTCTCTACTTTAGGTGACACCACTCGTGGTTATTCCGTTTTTGTTGACAATGATAAAGATAAGAAGGATTCTCTTGCTTTAACTGATTTAGATAGTAACCGTTTAACTACTTATACTGAAACTAATTATGATGACAGTCGTAGATTAACTAACTACACTGAAACTACTGGATATGATGACAGTCGTAGAATTACTAACTACACTGAAACCACTGGTTATGATGACAGTCGTAGATACACTAACTACACTGAAACCACTGGTTATGATGACAGTCGTAGATACACTAACTACACTGAAACCACTGGTTATGATGACAGTCGTAGATTAACTAACTACACTGATTACACTAGTTATACTGAAGGTTCTACTTACACTACTGATCGTGATAGTCGTAGATTCACCAACTATACTGAAGGTACTGATTATACTAACCGTGATTCACGTTACACTGACTATACTGAAGGTTCTAGTTATTCTTCATGTTCTTGCTCTGGTTCTGAATGTGATTGCAGCCGTAGAAACACTCAATATTCTGAATACACTTCTGGTTACACATCTTACACTACTGATAGTAGAAGATATACAGGTTCCGAATACACAACTACTGATTATACTGACAGTAGAAGACAAACTTATACTACTGATTTCAGTAGCCAATACAGCAGTGATTTCTGTGAAGCTCATGATGCCTCAGAAATTGAACAACCATCAAAAATTTTACCATTATCTACCATTGAACCATTTGGAGATTCTATGAGTAATGGTAGTTTCTTAGATGTTTTACAAGCTAAACAAAATGCTATCCGTGATAGTATTAGTGGATTATTACCAACTGGTCCAATTGATGGTAAACCACCAAAGTTTGACCTTGAATTTGTTGCCCAAAAAGCCTACGAAACCACTAAACCTGGAGAATTAAACGTTAAGGTTATGGATGTTATTCGTATCATTGAAAACTTAGATGGAGGTTATTACATGGCCTCAAATAGTACTACTGGTGCTTCTGGTAAAATCCCAGCATACATAATTAGCTCATTACTATAAATAAATATTATATAAATTATAAATTATAAATTATAAATTTTAAAAATATAAATTATTATAATTATCATAATATAAAAGAGATAAAAAAAAAAACAAACAAACATTTAAGAAATATGATTACTATTTTTTTTTCTTTTTAACATTTTTTCATTAGAAGTTAAAAAAAAATATATTTTTTTAACAAAAAAAAAAAAAAAAAAAGTAATTTTTTTTTTTATTGAACATAATATAAATTTTTACATTTTTTTTTTATATATATAAACTTTATAAATTTTCTTTTAATAATAATAATAATAATTAATAATAATAATAATATAATAATAATAATATATAGGTTTTTATTAAAAAAAATATTTATGTATTAAATGATAGTTTTTAATAATTATTAACATAATTTTCAAATATGTAGTATTTTTTTTTAATAATTATCATTATAAACCTTTTTTATACTTTTTTCTTTTTTGTAATTTTTTTATAGTTTAATTTTTTTTTTTTTTCACATTTATACTATTATATTTTAAATTAATATTATTATTATTATAAAAAAAACAATTTAATTAAATAAAAAAAAAAAAAAAAAAAAAAAAAAGGTAGTTTTCAATTTTTTTATTTTATTGAAAGTGTTTTATAAATAAATAAAGAAAATTTAAGAATAAAGAAATGAATATTTTATTTTATTATTCTTTTATTGAAACTAATTGAAAATAATTATATTGAATATATTTTAATTGAAGATAATTAATCTTATATTAAAAACAGTACAGTGTTATATAAAGTTTTTTGGAATTGTTATTTGATCTGTATAAATCAACACTCTTTTAAGACCAAGAGCGTCGTCATCGAATCGATAGGACAATAATAACAATAATAATAATAATAATAATAATAATAATAATAATAATAATAATAATAATAATAATAATATCTCGAATCGCGATATTATTTCAATCATAGGGTCTTCGAAGTTATCTTCTTTTACTAGAAATGATGACGATTAACCAAGGGAGAGGAGAGTTTAGTGGGATATCACACTATCTTTAATTCAGAGATTACTTCTTTTACTTTTTTGTTTTATATTATTTTATCATTTAGAGAGAGAGGAGTGAAATCTAAATAGTATCTCCTTCAATGAAATTATTTTAATACATAAATTATATATATATATTTAGTTATAATAATATAATAATAAATAAATAAATAAATAAATATATAAATAAATAAATAATTAATAATAATAATATTAATAAATGATACTTATATTAGTAATATAAGTTAATAAATAATAAATTTTTATTAATCAAGATAGATGTGGTAAAATGATAGTCTTGAGAATTATTACCATAATTAATTTTAATATGTAATTTTTAAAAAACAATCCACATTATTGATCAAGGTTTTTATACTTTAAATGATATTTTGGATAATTATGTAAGTATTTTTTTTTTTTTTTTAAAAAAAAAAAAGTTATTCACATTATTTTTTAATTAAAATGTTTATATATTAACTGATAATTTTGATAATCATTATTTATCATGATTTATTAAATATGTAGTATTATCTTAATAAGAATAATAAAAAAAAAAACAATCCACATAATTAATCAAGATATTTAATACATAAATATCTTGGTTAATATTTAATGATAGTTCTGATAATGAAAATTAATGATTAATTAAATATGTAGGTTTTTTTTTTTTTTTAAAAAAAAAAAATAAACAAACAATAATCCACATTATTAATCAAGATATTTATGTATTAAATATCTTGATTAATGATAGTTCTGATAATGAAAATTATTGATTAATTAAAATATGTAGGTTTTTTTTTTTTTTTTTAAAAAAAATAAACAAACAAACAAATAAACAAACAAATAAACAAACAACAATCCACATTATTAATCAAGATATTTAATACATAGATATCTTGATTAATTAAAGATAATTTTGATAAAAAAAATTATTGATTAATTAAATATGTAGGTTTTTTTTTAAAAAAAAAATAAACAAACAAACAAAAAACAACAATCCACATTATTAATCAAGGTATTTAATAAATAGATAATTTTGATAGTAAAAATTATTGATTAATTAAATATGTAGTTTTTTTTTTATTTTTTTTAAAAAAAAATAAACAAACAAACAATCCACATTATCAAGTTTAAATCTATAAAATTTAGCAAAAACAAACAAACAAGCAAGCAAACAAGCAAACAAATAATCCACATTATCAAGATTAAATCTATATGAAATTAATAATTAATAATTAAAATTTTCTACTTTAATAATAAACAAAAAAAAAAATAAATCTATAAAATTTATAATTAATAATTAAAGTTTTCTACTTTAATAATAAACAAAAAAAAAATAAATCTATAAAATTTATAATTAATAATTAAAGTTTTCTACTTTAATAATAAACAAAAAAATAAAGGTTTGTAATAAAAAAAACTTTTATAAAATTCTTTATTGAAAAATAATAAATCCTTCTATAGCTTTAAATTTCTTTCTATATAGCTTTATATTTTTTTTTTATATTACACAAAAAATTTTTAACTATTTGTAAATGCTACCAAGTAAAAAAAAAAATATAAATAATTTTCTTTTTTTTTTAAATTAATTAAATTTTAATTTCTCATCAATTTTTAATTTAATTTAGCCAATAATGATTCATCAAATTTTTTTTGTATATATCACATGCAATATTGTTCAACAAAAAATAAGAAAAGAAAAAAAAAATATAATATAATAAAAAAAAAATTCTTTAAAACAAAACTTTAAAATTTTTAAATTTTTAAAATCAAAATTTTTTTTTTTTTTTTGGAATTATTAAAAAACATATATTTGTATATATTTATTCATCTATCTATCTATCTATCTATCCATCAATATTTTTAATTATAAATGTATATATTATAAATAATAAATAATAATTTAAGGTGTATAATAAAAAAGATAAATATATTAAAATGTCAGTAAACAGTGAAAAAGAAAAAATAATAGATATATTTAAGAAAAAAAATTTTGAAGAAATAAAAGAAATTTTAAATAATACTAATGATATAAAACCAGAATTTTTAAATGAAAAAGATAGATTTGGACAATATCCACTTTTATTAGCTATTACTAAAAATGATGATAGTATTGAAAAGGTTAAATTATTAATTGAATATGCTAATAAAACTAATATTGTTTTAGAGTTAAATGAAAAAGATAAAAATGGACAATATCCACTTTTAAAATTACTTGATTTAGGAGTTCAATATAAAAATGTAAAAGATAATGAAAAAGTTGAAATTGTTAAATTATTACTTGAATATGCTACCAAAAATAATATTATTTTAGAATTAAATGATAAAAATTTATATAATTCTTATCCAATATATGCTTCTTTATTTTATAATAATCTTGAAATAACACAATTATTAATGGATTATGCTAATAAAAATAATATTATTTTAAATATAAATAAAGAAACTATCAGTCATGGTATTAAAAAAGATAATGTTGATATGGTTAAATTATTGATTAATTATGCTAATGAAAAGAAGATTGATTTAAAAATTAATGAAAATGATATTAATGGATGTTGTCTTCTTTTAAATACTACCACTAGAGATATTATTGATAAAGATAAAAGAATTGAAATCATTAAAATATTCATGGATTATGCTGAAAAAAATAATCTTATTTTTGATTTAAATAAAATGGTAAAATTTTTCCATAATCAAAAGAATACAATTATAGGTGCTATTTATCAAAATTGTCCTGAAATACTTAAATTATTAATAGAATATGCTGAAAAAAATAATATTATTTTAAATCTTAATCAATGTGATAGTTTTAAAAATAATTTGTTATCATTAGCCGTTGTCAATGAAAGGGATAAACCTCTCACAGAAAAGGATACATTAGTTAGTAAAGAAAATGTTGAAATGGTTAAATTATTAATTGATTATGCCAATAAACATAATATTATTATTAATATGAATAAAGAAAATGTATTTGGAAAATATCCCTTATTAAAAATTATTAGTTGTTTTGATAATAATTTAAGTGTAAATCCAGATAAACAACAACAACCTGAAAATTTAAATAATGCTATAGAAATAATTAAAATATTACTTGACTATGCTGATAAAAATAAAATTAATTTAAATTTAAATAAAAGTAATAAAGATAAAGAAACTCCATTTTTATTAGCAATGAATAATACTAATAATGAAGTACCAAAACTTTTAATCGATTATGCCAATAAAAATAATATTATTTTAAAAATCAATAAAAAGGACAAAAAGGGAAATTATCCATTATTAAAAGCAGTTTCGAATAATAATATTGAAATGATTAAATTGTTAATTGATTATGCCAATAAGAATAATATTCATTTGAAAGTAAATGAAAATAACAAGGAAGGAAAAAATCCAATTTCTTTAGCTACGGCTAATAACAATACTGAAATAGTTAAATTATTAAATGAATATAATGATACACATAGTCATAATAAGAAAAAACCAAAAATTATTATTAAAAATTTCAAGAAATTATTTATTAATAATATACATAAATTTAAAATAAAAAGAAAAGAAAAAAAGGAAAATAAAGAAAATAAAGAAAATAAGAAATTTAAAGAAAATAAAGATAATAAAGAAACTAAAAAAATTTTAGAAACCAAAAAAATAGAAGAAGAAACCAAAAAAATAGAAGAAACTAAAGAAACAGTAGAAATTAAACCAACAGAAGAAAAAGTAGCATCTAAATCAACAGAAGAAACAGTAGAAATTAAACCAACAGAAGAAAAAGTAGAAATTAAACCAACAGAAGAAATAGTAGAAATTAAACCAACAGAAGAAAAAGTAGTAACTAAACCAACAGAAGAAACAGTAAAAATTAAACCAACAGAAGAAAAAGTAGCATCTAAATCAACAGAAGAAACAGTAGAAATTAAACCAACAGAAGAAAAAGAAGAAATTAAACCAACAGAAGAAAATAAAGAAACAGAAGAAATAGTAGAAACTAAAAAAATTGAAGAAATTAAAGAAATAGAAGAAACAATAGAAACTAAAAAAATAGAAGAAACTAAATAAGAGTTTTCCAGTTTTCCTTTTTTTACCTAACTTTTTAATTAAGATTTTTTATAATAATTTAAACCTACCTTAAATTAAAAACTTTTTTTTTTATTAATTAAATAAATGTATTAAACGATATGACTTTATTAATAATTAATATAATAAATTTTTAATTATAATAGTAAAAAAAAATTATATCTATATAATTTTTACAATTTTACATATTATTATTATAATATGGTTAGTATTTTTATCAAGAGATAAAAAAAAATAATTATAATTATTTATGAAAAAAAATTTATTTATTTATTAATTTATTTTATTTATTTATTTATTTATTTTATTTATTTATTTATTAATTTATTTATTTTTTCTTTTAATAATTAAAATCATGGAATATAGTTTTTATAGTTTTTTTTTTAATAATTAAAATCATGGAATATATATATATATATATATATTTAATTTTAAAAGTAAATTTTTGGAAAATTTTATTGAATTAGTATTAAACTTTTTTTTTTTATTTTTACTGATGACTTTATTATATATTTGTACTGAAACTATAACATATGTTATTTATACCAATAACTAATATATTTTTTTTTTTATAATTTACTAAATAAAAAAAAGTTGAAAAATAATAAAAATAAATTGATACAATATAAAAAATTATTATATATAATACAATTATTTATTTATTTATTTATTTATTTATTTATTTATTTATTTATTTATTTATTTATTTATTTATTTATTTATTTATTTATTTATTTATTTATTTATTTATTTATTTATATATTAATACAAAAATAATGAAAGTTTTAATATTTCAACCGTTTATTAAAACTGAAATTGAAATAAAATATCATACATATTTTTTAATATTTAAACTAGAGTTTTTTTTTTTTTTTTTTTTTTGACATAATATTTTATTAATTCTTTAATATTCTATGATATATTATTAATCATATTATTATTACATCATAGAATATAATTAATAAATTATATGTCCAATTTTTTATATGATTATTCAATCAATATATTTAATTATTAAATCGATTTATAGGTGATTATTAAGTCCATTTCTATATTTCTATATAAATATATATATAAAGAAAATTATTGTTTACTAAAAAAAAAAATTAATATTAGTATTGTATATTACATATTTTTAATAATTTATCATACCTACTATAATCATATAGTATATTTTTTTAATTATTTATGATTACAATATTATTATATAGAAAATTATATATAATAAATTTTGGATGATGGCATCCTTAGACATTTCCAATAAAAAAAAGATATCTTCATCAAAAAATAGTATGAAAGAAGATATCTATAATGATAATCAACTTAATCAATTAAAAAATTGTTTATGTTGGTTGAAAAAAAGACATGATTTATTATTAATAAAAAATAAACAATTAATAGATGAAAAACATAAAATAATAATAAAGGAAAAACAAATAAAGATAAAACTTAAAAGTATAAAGAAAAAACAAAAAAATTGTTCATTTATTGAAAGACCTAATTGGTTAAAAGATGAAAAGAAATTAATTTTAGAAGAAGAAAATAAGATAAAGGAAGAGAAAAATACTTTAGAATATGAGAAACAAAAATTTGTATTAGATTTAGAAAATGATATCTTCAAAGAAAATAATATAGAAATAAAGAAATCGAAGATAAAGAAAAAAAATAAAAAGGAAAAAAATAAAAAGAAAAAGAAGAAAGGAAAAGGAAAAGAAAAAGAGAAAGAGAAAGAAAAAGGGAAAGAAAAAGAAAAAGAAAAAGAGGATAAATTAAATGAAAAATTAGAAGAAATAGAAAAAATAAAAGAATCTTTAATAAAAGAACAAAAGCAAATCAATGAACGAATAAAAAATTTTAATAAAGAATTAAATAAAAAAGTAGAAAATTATATTGAAAAAAGAAAAAATAAAATGATATTATTATCAAATCAAGAACAAAAAAAAGAAAGAAAACGGATAAAAAAAACGATAAAGAAAAATATAATGAATGAAATAAACCAAGAAGAAATTCGTTTAAAAGAAAAAAATTTAATAATAAAAGAAATGGAAGAAGAAGTAAAAAAAGAAGAAAAAGAAATAAAAAAGATGAAAGAAAATAATAAAGAAAATATAAATATAAATATAGATACATATATATATATAAATAAAAATAAAAATAAAAATAATATTGAAGAAATTAATAAAAAGATTATAAAATGGGAAAAAGTAAAAGAAAATTTAGAAGAAAAAGAAAAAGTTTTAAAAGAAAAAGAAAAGAAAATTTTAATAGCGAAAAAAACAATGATTTTATTAGAACAAGAATATATAGAAAAAATAAAAAAATCTTTAATAAGTCAACAAAATCAATTATTAAGTCGTCAAAAACAATTAAAAGAAATTAAAATAGAAATGATGGAAAAAATAAAAATACAAGAAAAACAATTAAATAATTATAAAAAGAAATTTAAAAATATTAAAAATCAATATCAAAAATTAAATCAAAAATTAAAATTAAAAAATACTAATTTAAAAAAAGAAAATGAAAATGAAAATGAAAATGAAAATAAAAAAGAAAAAAATAAGAATAAAATTAAAAATGAACAAGAAAAGGAAAAGGAAAAAGAAATAAAACAAAATATTGAAGAAATAGAAAATAAAGGATTAAAATTAAAATTAACTGAAAGTAAAAAAGAATTAATGAAAATTATAAATGATATAAAAAAGGAACAAAAAAATCTTATAAATTCCAAGAAAAAAATATCCCTTAGACTTAAAACTCAATTAAAAAATAAATATAAATTAAAAATAGAACGAAAAGAAATAATAGAAAAACAGAAAAAAATAATAATGAAACAAAAAGAATTACATGAAAAACTTTTAATTATTTCGAAAAATGAAAATACTGAAAATATTGAAAATGTTGAAAATGTTGAAAAAAATGAAAAATCTAAAATATTGATGTTAATACAAAAATATGAAAATCAATTAAATCAATTAACTTATCAAAATGAACAATTAGAAGAAGAAAGAAAAAAATTAATACAAAAAAAGAAAGAACAAAGAAATATAAAAAAAGAATTATTAGAAGAACAAATAAATATAATATCAAAACAAAATTATTTAAATATAAAAAGAAAATTAGCGTATAAAAAACATCAAAATATTACAAATATTATTAGTGGAAAAAAATATACTTTACATGCTTTAGAAAGAATGATAGAAAGAGGTATCTCAATAGATGAAATTGAAAATATTATTAATACAAATACAAATAATATAAAAATTTCAAATTCTTATGAAAACCAGATTTATAGAGATAATATTAATAAGGTGAATGTTATAGTTGGTAAAGGTGGTAAAGAAATAAATGATTTTGTTATTATAACTACATGGAAACAAAATAACGAAAAAAAAGAATAATTAAAGAACAAATAAAAAATTTTTTTTTTAATTTTTGATTTTACTTTATTTTTTTTTTTTTATATTTTCTATTTTTCTTTTTTTCTTTTTATTAAATTATAAAATTATTATAATTAAAAGATTGTATAATTTATAATATATCTAATATATAGATCAAATTATATATATATATATATAAATTATAATAGAATGTTTTATTTTTTTCTTTTTAATATCTTTAATATATATTATATATTATTTAAGTTAATCATACATACATTAGAATAAATATATTATATATATATATATATATGTTTTTTCCTATTTTATATATTTTTTATATTTTATACATTTTATATATATATATTTTTTTTTTCAAAATGATATTGGTTTTATTAGTTTATTATATAATAATACTATCCTCATCAATTTATTTAATATATATTTTTTAAAATTCAAATAATGTATAATTATAATTATTATAATAAAATTATTTGATGATTATTTTTAATTATTATATAAAAAACCAAATAATAAATTTAATTATATAAATTATTAAATCAATATTAAATGATTAACCAATATTTTACCATATTAATAAATTAAATGTAACCAAAAAATTTAAGAAAAAAAAAATTTTTTTTTTTTATTTTAATAATAATAATATAATTAAAATATTTTTTAGTTATTTTGAATTTTTTGATCAGTTTTATTATTATTATTATTAAAAATACAAAAGTTTAATAAATATTATAAAAAAATAAAATAAAATAATTTTTTAATAAATAATAATTAAATATTAATAATAATAATAAACTTTTTTTTTTTTTAATTATATTTTATTAATTTTGTATCCATTTTTTTTTTGAATATTTAATAATATAATTAAATATTATTAAATAAACAATTTTGATAAATAAGATAATCAAATTATTTTTTATTCATATAAATTATGTTACTTATACTTTAAAAATACGAAAATCGAAAAAAAAAAAAAAAAAGAACAAGAAAGTTTTTTTTTAACAATATTTTTATTTTATTTTTATTTATTTTTTTTTTTTTATTTTAATTTATTATTATTGTTATTTTATTAAATATATATATATATATATCGATTTTTAAATATTTTATAACAACAACAAACAACAACAACAACAATAATAATAATAATAAAAATGGTGGATATGAAAGAATTTTTAAATGGTCTTTTAAAAGATCTTATTCATGATAATAATTTTGTTGAATTTAAAAAATTTATAAGCGATAATAATATTCCTTTAAAAGAATTGGATTTTGATTTATTAATTTATTCTATAGAGAATGAAGCTAGTTTCAACATAATTCAATTTATTTTACAAAATGTTCCCTATAAAAATATAAATTACTCCATTAAAGATAATGGTACTATAAAGTTTCCATTATTAATAACATTAGCTAAAAATAATTTTAAATTAGCCAATTATTTTCTTAAAGAATATGAAGCAGATATAAATTATGAAAATGGTAAAATAATAGAATTACTTTATGAACAAAATGTTTTAACTACCAAAAATTTAAAATATATCTTATCTCATGGATTTAACTTTAAGTATATAATAAACAATGAAATCATTTCGAAATTTTTACATCCTAATTCTATAGATTTTTTAAATATTATATTTCAAACTTATATATATGATAATACTTTTATATTAGAAATGTTAAAATATTATCAAAAACAGGAACCCCTTTCCAAAGAAAATTTACAAAATAAAATAACCAAAGAAAAAAATAAAATAAATATACTGGATAAATATTATCAACTTGCTTATAATAATAATAATGATTCTGGAATGGAATTATTATTTGAAAATGATAGTAGTTCCTTACCTTCTATTACAAATAAAATTCGAAAATATAACCTTTTAGAAAAAGCTATTCATTTAAATAATGAAAGTTTTGTTAAAAATATTTTAGACCTTCATATCTTATCTTTTTCTGAAACTATATCAGAAAAATTATTATTAAAAGTTTATAATAACGGTAATATATCTATTTTATGTTTATTATTTAATGAATCGTTAAAATTAATGGAAGAAAAAGTCAATAATAATAATAATAATAATAGTGACAATAATAATAATAAAGTAAATTCAAAATCATTTAAAGTTAAATTAACCGATTTAAATACGAATTCTAATAATAATCATATTATTAATGATTTTAATTGTACTGTTGTTGATAAAAAGAAAACTTTATTAAATAATTTAAATATAAAATCAGATATTTCCATTGATTCAAGTTTAAAAAATAATAATAAAAAAGAATTCCCATTATCATTATATAAAAATATAAATAAAAGTGATACTGAAGTTAAAACCCCTTTAACCAATATAATTTTTGAATTGAAAAAATTTACATTGAATGATAGTCCTAATTCTATCAATAATTCTAGTAATAATTCAAGTCCTAATTCCATTTCAAATAATAATAATAATAATAATAATAGTATTAATAATGACGATAACAATTACAATAATAATTTTATTAACATTAACAATGAACCATTTGAGTTTACGTTTAGTGCTAAACTTGATAAATCCAATGAATTACAAATTAATAATGATACTAATAAAATAAATAATAATAATAATAATAATAATAATAATAGGGATAAGGATAGGAATAAAGAAATTCTAAATAAACCAAAACCATTTTCATTTAAATTTAATTATATTAATTATAAAAGTTTCCAAACCGATGAAAGGAAAAGTTATCCATTTGATAATAAAATTAAAAATGAATATAATAATAATAATAATAATAACAATAATAATAATAACAGTATATTTGAATCTAAACTCTTTACATCTAATTTTAATTTTAATTTTAATGATAAAAATATAAATACAACAACAAAGAATGATAATAATAATAATAATAATAATAAATTTATTTTTAATTCTAAAAGAACAAAACCATTTAAATTTGAATATCTTAATGAATCAGATCCTATGGAGATTTCACCATCATTATCACCATTATCAACATTACCAACATCATCATCACCTTCTTCTTCCTCCTCTTCTTCCTCTTCATCATCATCCACAAAAGAAAATAAACATTATTATGCTTCTAATAAACCAAATGAAACTATACCATTTTCTTTTGATTTTTATTCTTCCCCATTACCTATTAATAATCAAAAAGAAATAGAAGAAGAAAAAGAAATAAAGGAAGAAAAAGAAAAAGATGATGATGACAATGAAAAAAATAAAGAAGAAGTAAAAGAAAAAGAAGATAATGACGATGAAAAAGATAAAGAAGAAGAAGATGAAGAAGAAGATGAAGAAGAAGATAAAGAAGAAGATGAAGAAGAAGATAAAGAAGAAGATGAAGAAGAAGAGGATGATATAAGAAAAAAAGTTAATGATGAAAAAGATAAAAATGAAAATGAATTTAAACCATTTATATTTGGAAAATCAAGTTTTAATAAAAAGGATTCCAATATAAATTCAAATTCAAATTCAAATGAAGATGAAGATGAAGATGAAGATGAAGATGAAGATGAAGATAAAAATAAAGATGAAGATAAAGATAAAAATGAAAATGAAAATGAAATAGTTAGTAATAATGATTCAAAATCATTTTCATTTACCTTTTCAAAATCACTTGATAATAATCAAATAAATATTAATAGTAATACGAATATTAAAGATAATGATAATAATAATGATAATGAAAATGAAAATCAAAATAAGAGTGACAATGATGATGTTAATGATAATATAAATCAAAATAAGAGTGACAATGATGAAGTTAATGATAATGTAAATCAAAATAAGAGTGATGATGAGAATATTAATGATAATTTAAATCAAAATAAGAGTGATAATGAGAATGTTAATGATAATATAAATCAAAATAAGAGTGATGATAATAATAATGATAATGAAAATAATGAAAGTAATGAAAATAATGAAAATAATGAAAATATTACTGATGAAAAAAATAAAAGTGATGGTGATAATAACTCTGAAAATAAATCATTTTCATTTAATGTTCAACAAAAGAATTCTAATACCAATTCTAACATAAGTCAAATTCAAGATAAAAAATCAAAATTAAATATACCCTTTGTATTTGGTTCAACCTCATCTAAAAATAATAAAAATAATAATAATAACAATAATAATATCTTTTCAACAAAAAGAAAATCATCATCATCATTTATATTTGATATAAAACAAATTGAAAATTCAGATATTACTTATAAATTTAATTCAAATCATGATAAAAAAAAGGAAATGACCATTAATAATAATAATAATAATAATAATAATAGTAATAATAATAATAATAATAATAATAATAATGAAACTATTAATTCAGATATAAATGATACAAATGAAAATTATATAAAAGAAGATGAAAAAGAAGATGAAAAAGAAGAAGAAATTATTAATAAAATAAAATTATCTTATCGTCGTCATCAAGCCAAAAATGTAAAAGAAAATAATAATAATAATAATAATAATAATAGCTTAAGATCATTATCATTTAATACTTCTTCTAATGAAAATAAAGATAATGAAAAAGAAAGTTCATATATTATGAATAATACAAAGAATAATGATGATAATAATAGTAGTTATAGTGATGATGATGATAATGATAATAATAATGATACTTCTAAATTATTTGTTTTTGGATTATCTCAAAAGAAGGATTCTAATAAAAATAAGAATGAATTTAAACAATTTACTTTTAATTTTAATCAAAAGAAGAATAAATTAAACTCTAAACCATTTATATTTGGTTCTTTACAAAATGATAATAAAGCTAAAGATTTAAATAATAATAATAATAATAATTATAAAGAAGAAGAAGAAGAAAATAATCATAATAAGAATAAGAATAAAAATACTGAATTTGAAAAAATTGAAATAATAAATTTAAATAGTAATGCTAATAATAATAATAATGATAATGATAACAAAGAAAATAATAATAATAAAAATTCAACTATTATTGAGAATAATAATAATAATAATAATAATAATAAAGGAGAAGAGAAAGAAAAAGAAAAAGACGAAGACAAAGACGAAAATGAAGAAAAAGAAAATAAAATAAAACTATCATCAACAACATTAAATATGAATATATCCTCCAATAAAAAGAATGATACTAATCCATTTATTTTTGGATTAGCTTCTAATACTAATACTAATACTAATACAACGAATTCTAATACCACTCTTAATAATAATAATAACTTATCAACAACAACTACAACTACAACAACAACCTCAACTACAACATTAAAAGAAAATTTTAATTTTAACCCAAATAAAAAATCATTTTCATTTACTTTATCAAAATCAAATAATTTAAATGATAGTAATAATGAAAAAGAATTTAAAGAATTTATATCTGAATCTTATTTAAAAAATAATTCTGAAAAGAATAATACCATTACCAATAATAATAATAATAATAATAATAATAATAATAATAATAATAATAATATGACAAAATCTTTTTCATTTAATTTAAATTATTAAAAAAAAAAACATATATAAATATATAAATAATATATAAATATATAAATAATATATAAATATTATGTATTAAGTTTTTTAATTTTATAATTTTTTTTTGTTTTTTGAATAGAATATAATATATTTATTTATTTTTTTTAGTTTGTTAATTAAAATAAATTTTTATAGAAGGAAGTTATTTAAAAATTAAAAAAATAAAAAAAAATAAAAACAAATAAAAATAATAATAAAAAAAAAAGTAATATTAAAAAATTAAAAAAAAAATAATTTTTAGATAATAAGTTATATTTTTTTTTTTTTTTGATAAATATTTTTATTAACTTATATATTTATTAAAAGTTAACTTTATATGTGTCTATAATAAAGAATGAAATTAATTTACTTTTAAAATCTTTTATGATTTATTATATTTAAATATTTTATTTTCAAAAAAATTATTTAAATATTAATTTTTTTTTTTTTTCTAAATTTGATTTGGAATATTCTTTTTTTATAATTTTTTTTTTTTTATAAAAAATATATGGGAGAGTTGCATTTCGCAATGTTGCATTTCGCAATGTTGCATTTCGCAATGGGGCGCATAATTGTATAAATAATTAAATAAATAAAAATATAATATAAAGAATTATTTATTTAATAATATTTTTTTAGTTAATAATATTTTTTTATTTAATAATATTTTTTTATTTAATGATAATAATATTTAATATTTTTTTTAATATTGAATATTTTTTTAGTAATTTAATAATATTTTATTTATTTTTTTTATTTAATGATATTGAATATTTTTTTAGTATTTTAATAATATTTTGATCATTTTTTTTATTTAATGATATTGAATATTTTTTATTTTAATAATATTTTATTTATTTTTTTTATTTAATGATATTGAATATTTCTTCAATATTTTTTTATTTAATAATTTAATAATATTGAATATTTCTTCATTATTTTTTTATTTAATTAATATTGAATATTTTTTGAATATTTTTTTTTATTTAATAATTTAATAATATTGAATATTTTTTGAATATTTTTTTTTATTTAATAATTTAATAATATTGAATATTTTTTGAATATTTTTTTTTATAATTATATTTTTTATTTAATATTTTAATAATATTGAATTTTTTTTTTTAATATTTCAAATCAAAAAAATTTTATAAAAATATTTAATTTTATAATGAATTTTTATTTTTATATTTTTTTTTTCGTAAATAAGTAATTAATAAAAAAATATTTATTTATTTGTTTCTTTTCTTTATTCTAAAATTTATATTATTTTTTTATTTATTATTTGTTATCGTCTTTTTAATAAAAATACATATATATAATACTGTTATATTATTTATTATCTTTTATTTTATTTATTATTATTCATTTATCAAAAAAATAATATAAATATATTTAATTTTATAATAATTTTTTTTTTTTTAATTTTTTTACTTTATTTTTTTTTTTTGTAAGTAATTAATAAGAAAAGAAATATTTATTTATTTGTTTATTTTCTATTCATTTATTTATATATATATTTTTTATTTATTTATTTATTTAATTTTTTTAAATTCTATTTTATTTTATTTCATAACGTGGCTTTCATAATTTGTGTTAAAAAATTTTTCATTTCTTTATTTGTTTTTTATGCGCCTCATTGCAAAAATTTAATATGCGCCCCATATCATATTGCGAAATGCAACATTGCGAAATGCAACACATTCAAAATATATATATTAAATCCATTAAAGATATTTATTTTTAATATCTTTATTTTTTATTTTTTATTATTATTATTTTTTTTTTAATAGATTAATAATCATTATTAATAATTTAAGAAAAACATAGAAAAATAAAATTAAATAGAATAATGATTATTTTTTTTTAATTTTTTACTTTTTTTTATTTTTTTTTTTAGGTTTGAATATATAGATTTAAAAATATCTCTCTATATATCTCTTTATCTATATATGTAAATATATTTTACTTTAAAAAAAAAAAAAAAAAAAACAGAATAATAATAAATAACAAGAACAACCACAACAAATAATAAATACAGAAAAAAAAATTATAATAATATATAATAAATAGAAAATATATATATATTTATTTATTTATATATTTATTCTTATACATTTATACATTTATATATATTCTTTTTTTTTTTTTTTTCTTTTTCTTTTTTTTTTTTTTTAAATGAAATTATTTAAATAAAATTAATGATTATCAATAGTCGATCTGTAAATATATTATATAAAAAGGTATAATTATTTTTAATTTTTTTTTTAATTTATTTATTTATTTATATTTATTTATACTAGATTTGGTTATTTGAACTGCCTATAAATGCGTTCTTTTTATTTACTTTTTTTTTTTTTTTTTTTTGTAATATATTAAAATAAATTTTTTTTATATTTTGTTTCTTTTTGGTTAAATTTGGTATTTTGATTAATAATGCATCATTATCATTATTATTATTTACATTAATATTATTATTATACAATGCATGATTACAAATAATCTATTTTTTTTTTTTTTTTTTTTTTTTTTTTTTGTAATGCATTTCATTATTCAAAAAAACAATAAAAATAAAAAATAATAAAATAAAAATTAAAGATAAAAAAAAAATAAGTTAATATTAAAAAATAGTCATATTAAAAAAAAATTAAGTACATCTTTTTTTTTTTTTTTATTCCTTCATTAATGATTATTATTATTATTAATTTATAAATCATAGAAATCATAGAAATCATAGAAATGGTCATATTAAAAAAAAAAAAAAAAGAAAAAAAAAAGGAATTCATAAAATAAAATAAAAAAAAAAAACAAAACAAAAAAACTTGTATTTTTAGATTAAATATCAATATTTTACTTTATTTTATTTTATTTATTTTTATACTTTTATAATTTATTTATTTTATTTCTTTTTTTTTTTTTCTTTTTTTATAATTTATTTATTTTATTTTATTTATTTTTATTTTGTTTCCATTTTTGTTTTTATTTGATTTCATTTGATTTTATTTTTATTTTTTTTTTTTTTTTGTTAAATAACGGATAAATAAAAAAAATAATATTAAATAATAAAATAACTGATTCATTATAATAATGAAAATGAATAAACGGTATAAATGGCCCAAAAAACATAAACCATAAAAATAAATAACAAATAATAAAAAAAAGAAAAAGTTTAATATAATAAATATATATATATATATATTTTATTTATTATTATTATTATTATTTTATTTTATTTTTACAATTTTATTTATTTTTTTTTCATTACCATTTTTTTTAATGGTAATATTTAACCTAATTTTATTATAAAATTTGTTTTGACTTTTATTTTATTTTATTTATATTCCATTATCATTTATCATTTATTATTTATCAATATTGTTATTATTTATTATTATTTAATTGGTATAATTTGTTTTCTTTTTGTTTTGTTATTGTTATTGTTATTATTATTTTAACTTTATTTTTGTTATATTATGTTTAATAAATATAAAAAAAAATATGTTAAATATGTATATTAATATATATGTTTATATATTTTTATAAATCATCATGTTATAATACATAAAAAGACAAATAAAGTTTGTTTTTTTTTTTTTTTTTAAATATAACTATTTATATAAACTTATATAAATAAAAATAAATTATAAATTATTAAGTCTTAAGTGACTAATGATGCATTTTAATTCTATTTAAATGTATGAGTTTTTATCTTTTATTTATTTATTATATATTCATTATATTATATTTATTTAGTTATTAAGTTATTTATCTATTTAATAATATTTAATAATGTTTATTTAGTTATTTTATCATTTCGACAATCATTTTTTCTATCTTTTGATTTGCTTAACCAAAAAACTGAAAAAGTAAAAAAAAAAATTATTATTATTAAAAAATAAAGTTTTTTAATAAATAAAACATATTATTCCTAAAAAAGAAAACAAGTTTTAATTAAAAAAAAAAAAAGAGGTTGATTTATAAAAATAAATACTTTTAATAAAAAAATAAATATTATAATAAATAATAAATAAAGATTAAAATAAATAAATAAAGATTAAAATATTCATGAATAATAATAATAATGTAATAATAATATAATTATAAATATTATTATTAATTCTTTAAAATATTATTATTATATTGGTGGTGGTTTTCAATGAATCGAATTTGAAATAAAAAAAACAAAAAAAAAATTTAAAACTCTTTTTGTAACAAAGATAAATTAAAAAGAAAATAATAATATTCTTATTAATATTATTATTAATAAACAAACAAATAAATAAATAAGTTAATAAATAAATAAATAAAATTTATATATTAAAATGTTTTATTAAAAAAAAAAAAAAAACATTTTAATATATTAAGTTTTATTTGTTTTTATTCATCAAAATAAAAATAAACGAAAAAAGTTTATTTTTATTGGTGTAATTGATGATGAAAATTGATGAAAATTGATGAAAATTGATAAGAATTAATGTTAATACTTTTTTATTAAAGAATGAGTAAAAAAAAATATAAAAAAAAAAGGTAAAATAAATAGTAAATATAATAAACAATAATAATTAATAATAAAATAATAATAATAATAATAATAATAATAAAAACATTTTTTACAGAAATTCTTAATTACAATATAAAAAAATAATAGAGTTATAATAATATATAAAACTGAATAAATCATATAACCTACCTATAAAAACATAATAATATTTAATAAGATTTAATAAAGATTTAAATAATTGATAAACAAATAATTAATAAACAAATAATACTTAATTAACCCATTTTATTATTAATAATTACAAAGTTTTAGAATGATAATAATAATAATGATAATAATAAAATAATCATTTTATATTAATTATAGTTAATACCAATGTATAAATTTATACAATATTATACAATATTATACAATATTATGAAATAATATTGTATATACTAAGAAAGTATTATTAATAATATTCTATAACTACTAACGATCATATGTATATATAAATATTATTACTCATACTATTATAACTATTAACTATAATAATAGATATAAATTGTATGACATTACTCATATACAATTTTATTTTATTTTATTATAAATAAACTTACTATATATAGAAAAGGACATTTAAAAAAAAAAAATTAAAATAAAAATTAAAATAAAAAATTAAAAGAAAAGATAGAATTTGATACATTCAATTTTTTTTTTTAAAAAAAAAAAAGAAAAAAAGAAAAAAAGAAAAAAAGAAGAGTACAAGTAAAAAAATTGATTCCTTTCTTTATATATATTTATATATATATTCTTTATATATTATATTTATTTTTAAATAATTTAATAAATATAAATATGGAATATGGAAAATTTTTTAAAGCCATGAAAATAAATAAATACATAAATACATAAATTAAATACTTTTATTCTATTTATTCTCTATTTATTAAATTTTAATTATTCTATTTATTATTTGATATATTATTAATATTATTGTAAAAACAATTATTCTATGATTATTTTTGATAATTTTAAAAAAAAAAAGATGTCTTTTTTTTATTATTATTATTTACATTAAAAAAAAATCGATAAAAGTTTAAGGATTAATAAATAATGATAATCATTTTATTTTAATATTTTTTTTTCTGTTACAATATTTTACTTATTTTATCCTTTCGTAAAATAATAATAATAAAAAAAAGCTTAAATTTTCCATTATTATTTTTCTTTCTTATTTATTTATTATAATAAAGATATTAAAGGATAAACTATTAACAAAAAAAAAAAAAATATATATATATATATATATAAATATAAAATATATTATTTTTACAGAAAAATCTGATGAAAGGGATAAACTTATTTATCAATAAAATAAAAAAAAAATAATTGTGTATTTTCCACATTCCCTTAACATTTTTAATAATTAACAATTAATAATTAATAATTAGGTTTTTTTTTTTTTTTATTAGATATATATATATATAAAAAAAAGATTATTTCATATTGTTATTATGAAATAATACGTAACAAATAACAAATAATAAGTAAAATTTATAATTTATAGTTTTTTTTTTTTTTTAAAAAAAAAAAAAGGTATAGATGAATATAAAATAAAATAAAATTAAAATAAAATTTAAGATAAAATAAAATATAATAAATCAGATTTAAAGAAAACTTTTTTTAATAAGGAATATTTAGGATAGAATTTTTTTTTTTTTTTTTTTTGATTTTTAATTTTTTTCAAATTTTATTATTATTATTATTATTATTATTATTATAAAATAGTTATTATTTATTTATGATTTATTTAAAGTATATATTATAATTATTTTATAGATTTATAAAATAAAAAAAAAAAAAAAAAAACTTTTATATTAAATCAATAAAACTTTAATTTTTTTTTTTTAAAGTTCAATAAAAAAAAAAAAGTAAATAAAAATTTAAAATATTATAAAAAAAAGAAAAGAAAATTAAGATTATTAGAAATAGAAATAATATTAATGAAAAAAAAAGGAAAAGAAAAGAAAAGAAAAAAAAAAATAAGATTATTAGAAATAGAAATAATATTAATGAAAAAAAAAGAAAAAAGAAAAAAAAAAAAAAAAAGAAAATATGTGTATAAAATTTTTCTTAAAAAAAAAAATTAATACAGTTAAAATTAAAATGTTACAGTTTAATATTCATTTTTTTTTATTAATCATTAATTCAGTTTTATATAATTCTTCATAGATAAAATGAAATTATTTATTTATTTATTTATTTAATAATTATTATTTTTTTTTTATTTTTATTTTTATTTTTCAATAGATGAATAAATAATTAAAAAATAATGAATGAATAATAGTTAAATATTTATATAATTATAAATTAAAGAAATTTGTTAATATTATTATTATTTTTAAAAAGAGATGAAAAAAACCTTTTTTTTTTAAATAATAATAATAAAAATAAAAAGAAATGAAAAATGAAAAAAAGCTTTTTTTCTTTTTTAAAAAAAAAAAAAAAAAGAAACTTTATGTTTAATAATTGTTTCATATCTTAATGATTATAAATTCTAAAAACCTTTTAATCTTTTAGTAAAATTATAATAAATAATAATAATAATAATTAAATTATTGTAAATAGTATTTTATTTTAATTTTTTTTTGTATATATTATATATATATGTGTGTTTTATAATTATTATACCTTTTTAAATTATTTAAAAATTTTAACTCTTTTTTTTTTTTTTTTTCATATAAATAATAATAATAATAATAATAATAATAATAATAATAATAATAATAAAAAAGATTTTGCTTTATTGAATTGAAATTATATATTTCTTAAAAAAAAGAAAAAAAATGAATAATGTATATTATATAATGAAACCTTTTAATTTTTCTTATTAAATAAATTGTTTTATTTTAATATTATTCAATTATTATTATTTATTATTATTTATATTATCTATTTATTATTATTTGTTTATCTGTTATTATTTATTATTTATATTATTTATTTCTTTTATAATTATTATGATTTTTTTTTTATTTTTTATAAATGTATCCAGAAATTATGAATCCTATTTTCAACGAATGAAAGAATAAAATAATAAAATATTTGAAATATTGTTGGTTTTATATTATTATTATTTTTTATTATTTTTTATTATTATTTATTATTATTTATTATTATTAACTATTATTTATTCATTATTATTATTTACTGTTATTATTATTTGTTATTTAAAAAAAATTAATTTTCTTTTTATTATTAAATAAAATTATTTTTCAAACGTAAAATAATATTATATTTTATATAGAAATAAATGATTATTTATTTATATATAAAATGAATAAAATTAAAGTGACGGTGACTAATAATAAAAAAAATAAAAAAAAAAAAGAAAAGAGTAAATGCAATGATTATAATAATAATAATAATAATAATAATGATAAACATTTATAATATTTATTATATAATATAGTTTATTATATAATAATTTATTTTTATTTATTTATTTTCTTTTTTTAATAAAACCTATTTATTTACAATAATATTATCATATTTAACAAATAAATTACAATTAATATATATAAACTATTAAAAAAAGTAAAAGAAAAAAAAAAAACATTTTAACTATTTTGTTTATAATAAATAAAATAATATTATTTATTATATAAGATGATTTATTATATCATTATAAAACTTATAATAAATAATAGTAAAATAATAAATTACTATAATTTATTTATATATATACATTTTTATTATTGTTATTATTTAATAAATATTATATCTATAAAAATAATAATATATTTTTCTATTATTATTGTAGTATGTGTATGTATGAAAGAAAAATGTAAAAAATAATTATAACTATAATAATAAATTCCTGAGTGTAGCATTTCGGCAATGTACATGAAATTTTTTGCATTGACAGGTTCTTTACGCCACATTTCATATTGTAAATTTATATAAATATTTTTAACGCCACATTTATATAAAAAATTTTTAAGAGAGTTTATATACTAGTACTTGTATATTAAAACATTTCTTATTTATTTCATAATTTAAAGAATTATAAATATAAATTTTAAATTTCACTTAATATTTTATTTATTTCATAATTTTAAGAATTATAAATATAAATTTTAAATTTCACTTAATATTTTATTTATTTCATAATTTAAAGAATTATAAATATAAATTTTAAATTTCACTTAATATTTTATTTATTTCATAATCATAATTTAAAGAATTATAAATATAAATTTTAAATTTCACTTAATATTTTATTTATTTCATAAGTTAAATAAAAAAAAAAAGAAATATTAATAAAAAGAAGATACCACTAATAAATTGGTTTCATAAATCAATAATAAATAAAATATTGATTTTAATAATATAATAAATTTTTTATTAATTTAATTTATAAGCCACAATATAATACATTTAAATAATACGTTATTTTAATGCGCGATACATTTACGAAATACATTGCCGAAATGCACACTTCCCATAAATTCCATATTATATATAAGAAAAAAAATGTATCTACATTATATTATATATAA
Organism: Anaeromyces robustus; assembly: GCA_002104895.1. Taxonomy (NCBI): domain Eukaryota; kingdom Fungi; phylum Neocallimastigomycota; class Neocallimastigomycetes; order Neocallimastigales; family Neocallimastigaceae; genus Anaeromyces; species Anaeromyces robustus. The sequence continues at coordinate 120,083 of MCFG01000126.1, read as the reverse complement.
TAATTAATAATTAATAAATAAGTAAAAAAAAAAAAAAGAAATAAAAAAAAGAAAAAAACTTTTTTATTTTATTTTTTTTATTTTTTGGTTTTATTGTATTTGGATTACGTAATACAACTGTATCATATTTATCTCTTATATAATAAAGTATAACTTTATTCTATTTTTTTTTGGATATAATTAGATTTTTTTTTTATTATTTTTATTTTATTTTTATTTTTATTTTCTTTATTTTAAGTAGTTTTTTTCTTTTTTTTTTTTTACTTTATTTTATATTATTTTATTTTTTATATATAATAAAAGTTGAAAAAAAAAAATTAAAAAATTATAAAATTAAATAAAAATAAAATGTTTTAATTAAAATAGGTTAAATTAATATTATAATAAAAAAGCTTGTTTTTTTTTTTTTTTTTTTTTTTTTTTTTGATACATATTAATTAAAATAGAAAAATAAAAAAAAAAATAATAAAATTTTATTATAATATTATAATATAGTTTATATATATAATATTTATTTAGCTTTATTTTATTTATTTTTTTTTTAAAAAAAAAAACTTTAAATGAAAAAGAAAAAAAAAATTAATTTTTTAATTTTTATATAATATATTATAGTTTAAAACTAATTTTTATTATTTTAATCTATTCTACTATTCAACTTTTTTTTTTTTAACAGGAAATTGACATATTGACGTATATATACGATCGACAATATAGAATAATATATATATAGTATTTTTTTATACTGTTATAAATATATAAAATAAGATGATTTCATATTTCATGATTATCCAACTTTTAAAAAATTATAAAATTTTATATATAATATTATATTATATATAAAAGGAATATTAAATTAAGATTTAATATTTTATTTTATTTTATTTTACTTTATTATATTTTATTATATAATTTTATATTGAAGATGATTCTTTTATTAAATAAATAATATTTAAATAAAAAAGAAAAAAAAATTCTTATTAATATTTTTTTATACAATATATTATTTTTTTTTTCTTTTTTTTTTTTTTTTTTAAATATACCTATTTTATTTAAATTTAAATTATAATTATGAAATGATTATGATTTCATACTATTTTTATTTTTATTTTTATTTTTATATTTATTTTTATTTTTTTCATAATATTAACATTTTTTATATTATAAAAAAATTTTTCCATATTTAATACTATATACATATATATAATATGTATAAAAAAAAAGATAGATTTTTTTTTTAAACTATATCCTGACAACTATATTTATATTTATTTATGTATCTATAATTTTTATATATATATGTATAGATAGAAATAGATAGACTACTACTAATAATAAATTAATCATTGAAAATAATTGAATATTTTTTTAATTAGTTGAAAAAAAAATTATTTTACAAAAATAAAAAAAAAATAAAATAAAAAAAAATAAAATAAAATAAAAATAAATAAAAATAAATAAATAAAAAATAAAAAATATTCATAATTTTGTAATTGTAAAATGTTATTTAAATAGAAAAAAAAAACGTTAATGATATTTATAATGGCCAGTCTTTAATATAATATAATATAATAATATAAAATAAAATAATTTTTTTTTATTATAAATATTTAATATATCCTTTTTTTTCTATTTTTCATTTTTTTTCAGAGATATATATATATAGAATATCTTTATTAAATATTTTTATAAAATAAAATATAAAATATAATATAAAGTAAAAAGTAAATAATAAAAGTATAAAAAAATTATGGAATAATATATTAATATTAAATACATTGACATTAATTATAATGATGATTTAAAAAAGAAAAAAAAATAAAGTATTTTTTTTAGATTTTATTTTAATTTTTTTTTTTTTAAAAAATATATATAATTTTTATTTTTTATTTCATTTCATTTAAAAAAAAAAATAAATTAGTAATTATACGTTTAAAAAGTATAAAATGAAAATGAAATAAAATTGAATATTCATTATTATATTTTAATATTTTAATTTTTTTTTTTAAAGTTTTTTTTTTAATTGTATAAAATATAATAATAAACATTTTCTATACTATTATTATTATTATTACTATTATTATTTTACTTTTTAATTTAAAATTCATTTTTAATTAATCAATTTTTTATTTTTTATGTAATAAGCTTTAATCTTTTTTTTATATCTTATTTTAATTGAACTACTTTTTCCGTTTTGTTTTTATAATATATATATAAATATAATTATATTTTTTATTAAAATTATATAAATTAATAATAATATAATATTTTATTATTATTATTATTATTATTATTATTCCTTGTATATTAATATATTTTCATATAAGAATGAAAAAAAAAAAAAAAAGACATTAATAATACTTATAACTATATATATTATATTAATGAATTGAATTGTTAGTTTTATTTTATTTTTTTTAACAGATTTAATTCAATAATAATATTATTAGATCTTTTTAAAAAAAAAACACTTAAAAATCTTAATCAATTTTTTTTTTCTCAAACGTCAAAACTTAAAATAATAACCATAAATTATAATTATATATTTTTTAATATTAGAAAAAGTTTAATTTAGAGGCTTGGAGGTTTTATTTTTTATATTTTTTATTATTTTTTATTATTACTATTATTTTATATTAATTAATTTTAATTTATTTTAATTTATTCATCCTACATTCATTCATCATGAATTCAATATAAATTTATTTATTTATTTATTTATTTATTCATTTATTTATTTATTTTTTTAATTAAATTTAAAATCTTGAAATTTCAATAATAATAAAAAATAAATAATGAATAATAACAAAATAATAAATAATAATAAATTCCAAAATTGTTATTATTTTTTTTTTTACTGTCAATGGATTAACTAATAATTTAATAATGAATAATTATAATAATAATAATAAATTTAATATTAATTTTTTCTTATTATTTTTCTTGTTTTTTTTTTATTTTATTTTATTCATTTATTAAATTTTTAAATTTTAAAATTTTTTTTTTCCTTTTTATTATTTAATTTTATATTATAGTATAGTGTAATATATGTTATAATATAATAATTATATATGGTATAATTAATTATTAATTATAAAAGAATTAATTTTAATTTTAATTTTAATTTTTAATTTTTAATTTAAATAAAAAAAAATTTTTTTTTTAAAAAAGGTTACACCACCATCATCTTTTTTTTTTATTTTTTTTTATCCTTCAGATAAAATATAAAATAGAATGTAATATAATATATATGAGAATATATAAATACAATAGAATAAAATAAAATACAATATATAGAATATAATATATAGAATAGAATACAATATAAAAAAATGATTCATCATAAACAATAAAATAAAATATAATAATTAAAATAAATATATAATAATATAATAAATAAAATAGATATTAAAATAAAAAAAAAAAAAGATTTTTTTTAGATTTATCATAAATATATTAAATAATTCAATGAATAAATAAATTTAATAAAATAAATTTATTTTCTGTATTTTATAGAATAATAATTAAAAAAAAAAAAATAAAGAAAATTAATTAAATTATAAAATAAAAAAAAATACAATAAAATAAAATATAAAATATTATAATATGTAAATATGTAAATATGTAAATATGTAAATATGAGTATTTTATATTATTATTATTAACTACTTATTATTATTATGATTAACTATTATTATTAACGAAGGAAAGTAAAAAAAAAAAAATGTGGAAAATTTTAAATATAAATACAATAATATAAATACAAATAATATAATTATAATTATAATTAAATAAATATATAATAAATATTTATTTTATTAAAATATTAAATATTAAATCATGATTTAAATAATTGTCATTTCATATTATTATTATTATTCATGATTAAAAGTAAAATGTTAATAACAATTATGATGGATGATTTATTTATTTATTTATTTATTAATTGAAAATTGAATTCTATATTTATTTATCTACTTATATTAAATTATTATACTTTTTATTTTTTTTTTTTTTTTTATTTTTCCTATCTTAATCATCTTAATTTTTATGTAAAAAATAAAAAGTTTAAATGATTTTTTTTAATTTTATGGATAATCTATTCTATCTTGTTTTATTCTATTTTATTTGATTTATCCTAATCTGTAATTATAATTGTTATCTGTATCTTTATTATTAATAAAGGAAGGATTACTAATTGATTTAATTTAAAAATTAAATACAAATGATAAATGATAAAAAAAAAAAAAAAAAAAAAAAGACTATTATATTAGAATTAGAATTAGAATTAGAATTAGAATTAAAAATGAAAATGAAAATTAAACGTTAATACTTTAATGAATGAATTATTTGGATTATTAAAATTTCCAATACTACAAACAAATAGACAAAAAAAAAATAATGGAAAAGTTTTATAATCATAATATTTAAAGTTATATAATAAAGAGAAACACAATTTTTTTTTTCTTTTTTTTTTTAAAAAAAATTATATATAAAATTTTTATAATAAAAATTCTTTGTATTATTTATTAATTATTAATTATTATAAATTATTATTTATTATTTTAAAAGAACATGATACATGGGTGAAATAATAAAAAAAAAAAAAACAATTATGTCTTTATTTTTGTTTAATAATAATTCTTTAAAATAAAAAAAAAATGTTAAGTTCTGACCCTTACCAAATTTAGTTTCTATGTTTCTATAAAGTTTAAATTGAAAAATTTAAAAATTAAATAAAAAAATATACTTTATTTTCAGTTTAAGTTTAATCCTACCCAATTTTCCAAATTTTCTATAGTAGAGAGAGAATAAATAATTTATTTAAATTATAATTATACAATTAAATAATTAAATAATTAAATAATATAGAAAAACTAAAGAAAAAAAAAACATTTTAGATTAATTAAAGCTTGATAACTTTAATAATTAATAATTAATAATAATAATAAATACTAATTGAAAATTAAAAATTTAAAAAGTTTAAAAAATTAAAATAATAATAAATAATAATAATGAATAATAATAATAATAATAGTTAATGTTAATAATAAAATTGTTATTTAAAGAATTTATAAAACCTATAAATAATTAATTAATTTAAGAATAATAAAAGTTTTTTTTTTTTAAAAATATAATAATATTAGAGAGATATTTCTTATAATTCTTATAAAAACATCTATTTAATACATAATCATTAATATTTAATATTTATTTTATTATTATTATTATTATTATTGTTGTTGTATTTTAAAAAAACTTATAAAAATAAAAGTATATTACTTATAAAATATTAAAGTCTATTTTTTTTTTTTTAAAAAAAAGGTAACAATAAAACATTAAAACTACTTGTATTTTGACTTTATAAATAATAAACACTTTTATAATAATTAATTATTAATTAATAATAAACAAATTAATTATGATAAAAGATTTTTTTAATGTAAATATAAATAAATAAATGAATGAATGAATTAATAAATAAATAAATAAATAAATAAATAAAAAGAAAAAGATTATTCATTTGAAATTGAAAAATAAAATTTGAATTTATCAATCAATAAAATCACTAAAAAAAAAAAAAAATTTATTAATTTTTATTATATATATAATATTATACATTAGTATATATTACAATATATTATAATATATATTTATATTTATTAAATTAATATAGTTATTTAATTAATATATATAAATATAAATATAAATATTTATACATGATAGGTTTTTTTTTCTTTTTCTTTTTTTTTTTTTTTTAAACTTGGCTATGACTTTGTATTATCATTAAAAAATTAATATATAATAATATATTATCATTATATTGCCTATTTATATTATAATACATTTAAATATATTATAATTTATTTAATTTTTTCTATGATTTCTATTATTTATAAAAAAAAAAAATGTGGATGTTCAAAAACAAATAAATAATAAATAAATAATAATTAATAATAAATAATAATAAATAATAAATAAATAATCAATAATAGAATTGAATAATCCTATCTCTATTTATTTATTTATAATAAATAAAATCATATTATTTATTATTTAATATTTAATATTTAATATATGATTAAATCAAGTTTTCTCTAATGTAAATTATATAAAAATTTTTTTTATTTTAAAAAAGACATCAATAATTATTAATAATAATAAAAATAAAAAGTGAAAGATAAAGGACACTAGAAATTATCTTATAATAAAATAAAATAAAATAAAATAAAATCGATAGAACTAATAAAATAAAATCGATAGAACTAAAAATATAATTAAATGGAAATAAAAATAGAATAAAATATAGAATAAAAGAATGATATAAAATTATTTATAATGCATTAAATTTTTTTTTATATTTCTCCTTTGTTACACCTCTCCTTTTATTTTAAATATTTTATTTTATTTTATTTTTGTCTAGTAAGGAAATAAAATATACTTTATTTATTATTCTCTCTATCCCTTATATTTTTATTTTTATTTTATTTTTTTTTTGTGTATTTTTTGTGTATTTTTATTAAAGTAATCATGTTAATTGGAAAAATTAAAATATTCCAAGGAACATTAAAAAAAAAATAAAATAAATGTTAAATCATTATTGTCTTGATATTATTTCAAATCGATTATAGATTATAAATATATCAATAAAATAAATAAATAAATAATAAATAATTAAAATAAATAAATAATAAAAAATAATAATAAATAAATAACTATACAATTTTTCATTATTATTATTTATTATTTATTATTTATTATTTATTTATTTATTTAAAGATTTATTATTTATTTATTTCAATTATTTATTATTTATTATTATTAACATCATCATTGATCATTGTTTTTTTTTTTTTTTTAATCAAGTGCATTGCATTTAATACATTATTTTATTTTATTTTTTTTTAAATTGATAAAATAATAATATAAACATTTTTGTTTTGTCTATTTTTGATTTTATTTTTATTTTAAATATGATGATATTTATTTAATATTTATTTTAAATTATCTATTTTATCTATTTATTTATTTAAAGTATTGTAATTTTAAATAAAAGTAATCTTATGATTACTTTTAATATTTATTTATTAAAAGAAGTTTTTTTTTTTAGTTTTAGTTTTAAGAAAGAACAAAAAAAAAACAGAAATAATAATTAAATAAAAAAGTTTAATAAGTAAATAATTCAATATAAAATAAATAAATCAATTAATAATAATCAATAAATAAATCGATAAATAAATAAATCAATAAATCTAGGTTAAGGAAAATTTTTTTATTTTTAACTCAAGATAAATATAAATATAAATATAAATATAAATATAAATATAAATATAAATATAAATATAAATATAAATATAAATAAATAATAAATAATAAATAAAATTTTATTATATTAAAAAAAAAAAGCTTATTTTTTTTATTTATTTATTTTTAAATGATAGATTCTTAAAAAAATTATTGAGATATGGTCAACAAACTATAGATTTATTAGATTAACATCACATGTTCATTTCTTTATATTTATATATTATGTATTTTTTACATAAAAAATTTAATATAGGATTTTCAGAAATTTACAACATATTTATTAAAAGTTATTTATGTATTATGTTATTATTATATATAAAAGTATAAAAGTTTGTATATAAAAGTATATAAAATATATTAATTAAATTCAATTTGTATATAATGAATTCATATTAATATATATTATTTATATTATAAATTATAAATATAATATATATTTAAATATAATAGAATAAATGCATTAATATATCATGCATAATAAAAAAAAGTTGGTAATATCTTTAAAAAAAAAAAAAATCTCAAATTATATTCAAAAAAAAAAGAAAAAAAATTATTTTAGATATAAAAAATATTTTATAATTTGGTAAATCATTTTACTTTTTATTATTTTATTTTTTATTTTATTCTCAAGTCCAAATATATAAATAAAAATGTATGAAATAAATTAATCCTATAATTACAATATACTCTAATATATAATGCAATTGAAATATGAATAGTAATATTGTAATACTTTAAATCGTTTAAGTCTAAGTGGTAAAAATAATAAATCTAAATACTATTCCATTATATAATAATGATATATTATAATATAATACAAATATATTAATAAAAGAATTCAATTATTTCTAATTATTAATTTCTAATGATTAGAAATTAGAAATCATTAGTTTATTATTAATTATTTATAAATAATAAATTATAAAATAATAAATATTAATAAATAATAATAAGATATTTTTATAATTATAATTATAAAAGTATTTGGTTTAGTTTAGTTTAGATAAATGAAAATTAATCAATGTAGTTTATATTTTATATTTTTATTTTATTTTATATCCCTATAGAAATGATAAAGCAAAAAAAAAAAAAAAGGATAATAAAAGATTAAAAGAGATTTTTAAAATTTATTACACAATTACACAATACAATGCAGTACAATACAATACACAGATTATTCCCTTTTTTTCCTTATTTTTTTTTTTCTCTTTATTTTTATTTTAATCTATATTTAAAATCCCATATATTTTATTATAAATGATTATTACAAATGATTATTATTATAATTATTAAAATAAAAAAAATCAGTTTTAATCTCTAATTCATTGTATTGTAATATATGATGAAATATAAAATTTATTTTATATATTTTTTATTAATATTAATATTAATATTTAAAAATAAAATAAAAAATAAAATAAAATAAATTTTAAAGTTGACTGATTTTAAATAATAATTAAATAATGAAAAAAAAAATAAAAAAATTATCAAAAATATCTATTAAAAATAAATGAATCAACAACAACAATAACAAATAACAATAAAGTAAAATAAACAAACAAACAAACAAATAAAAAACAAAACAAAAAACAAAACAAACAAATAAAAAACAAAAAACAAAAACAATTTTTTTAATTGATTATTATATTTATATTTAATGATTATTAATTATAGAATCCTTTCAAGTTATAGTCCTTTTTTTTTATTTTATTTTATTTATGAAAAAAAAAATTAAAATTTAATTATTATTACTAATTATTATTACTATTATTTTACCATTATTACTAGTATTATTATTATTTATTTATTTCTTTTTTATTGAATAAAAAAATAATTCAAAATAAAAAAACACATTTCTTTTTTTTTTTTTTTTTTTTCAATTTTAAAATTAAAAAAAAAAGTGTTCTATTATTATTATCAATTTTTATCTTTTCATTTTTATCTTAAACTATCTTCTTTATAACACAACTTTTTTTTTTTTTTTTTTTTAAAACTTGTTAATTAATAAAGTTAATTAATTAATCATTTATTTATTTATTTATTATTTATTTATTCATTCAATTTTTTATTTATTTTTTATTTTTTTTATTTTATTGTGCATTGATTTGCAAATCATTCACCAATGGAATACATAGAAAAAGAAATTATTCTTTTATTATAATCATTAATCATTAATAATCTTTAATATTAATAATAAAAAGAAAAAACACGCGAGGTGACAATAAAATAAAATAAAATAAAATAACACAAAATCAATTATTTATTTATTATTTATTTATTTATTCATTTATTTAATTAGTTAATTAATTAGTTAAATAATAATTAGTTGAAGAATTAAATCATAATCAATAAATTAAAATTTTTTTTATCCTTAATAAATTTATTTATTCATTTATTTATTCATTTATTAATTATTATAGTTATTTATTTATTATTATATTTATTTATTCATTATTATAATTATTTATTCATTTATTATTATGATTTATTGATTTATGATTTTTCTTTTTTTTTTTTTTTTTTTTTTTTTTTTGTATTACCTGAAATAAAAAAAAAAAATACACACACACACACACCTACACAATCAATTTTTTTTTTTTTTTTTTTAAAATTCATTTTTTTTTATAATTTAAATAATTGTTGGTTAATTAATTAATTAATTTATAATTATTCATTTTATCTATTTATTATTTATCTATTTATTATTTATTTATTTATTTATTTATATTTACTTATTTAATATATATTAATATATATTAATTTATTTATTTATTTATTTATATCTATTTATTATATTTATTTATTTATTTATATTTTATTCATTTATTCATTTAATTTAATTTAATTTAATTTAATTTAATTTTCTATTATATTTTTATTCGTATAAAAAAAAAATTTTTTTTTCTCTTTTTTTTTTTTCTTTATTTTCAAATTTTTTTATTTTAATTTTATTCGTTCAATTTTAATTTATTTTTAAATTAAATTTATTATAAATTAGAGTTTATCTGATTTTACTTTTAATGCTTTTTTTTATTTTATTTTATTTTTATTTTTTATTTTTTATTTTTTATCTTTATTTTTTCAAATAAAAAAAATTTTATAATACAATATATAAATATATATAATTATATATAATTATATATAATAGATTATACTAGTAATATATTTTATTATTATCTAATACGAATAAACTCTAATTTATAATATAATATAATAATAATAGAATTGAATATTTGAATAATAAATTTTTATTTTAACAATAAAATAAAATCAAAAAATTTCTTAATTTAGAAATAATTAATTTATTTTATTTTTTTTTATTTTATTTTATTTGAAAAAAAAAATTGTTTTTATTTTTATTTTATTATTTTATTTTATATAATCAAGTTTATTATTATATTATTAAAATATTAAAGGTATTAATTAATTAATGGGTTGACTTTTTACTTTCTTACTAAATAATGAATGAATTGAAAAAAGTAAAGTATTCAAGTTAATAAAAAGAGTATAATATAAAAAACAAAGAAGAATAAATAAATAAAAAAAACCAAAATAAAATAAAATAAAATAAAATAAAAATAATATGAACAATGATTAATATTTTAATTTTTTAATAAAAAAAAAGTAAAATAATAAAATAATATAATAAAATAAAACAATATCATTAAAACAATAATAAAAAAAAATTTTTTTTTTAATTTTTAATTTTTAATTTTTTTTTTAATCTTTAATAATTTTATTTTATTTTATTTTTTTTTATATTGAATATTGTTACAGTTGAATTCTTTATATATTTATTATTATTTATTATTATTTATTATTATAAAAACTTAAAAAGTTAGGAGAGAAAGCGAGAGAGAAAAAAGAAAAAAAAAATAATATAATTTAAATCTTTTGCTTTTTTTTTTCTGTATAAAAATTCATTTATTATCATTGTTTTTTTTTTTATTTAATTAATTTTCTTTATTTTATTTTATTTTATTAATTATCTTTATATTTTCTTTATTAATGTAAAATTTACTTTTTATTTTTTAATATTATACCTTATTTTAACTTTACTTTCATTTTTTTTTACACTTATTTTCATGACCACTTTATTATTATTATTTTCTTACTTTTATTTTATTACTTATTTAATAATTATTTAATAACTAATTTTATTATATAATAAAATTTTTTTTACTAAATTATTATTATTATTTTTATTCTTTTTCTTTTTCTTTATATTATTTGACACATTAACTTTTTCTTTCATTTCTTTTCTTTTTTTCTTTCTTTTCTGTTGTTGAGTTAAAAATATATCAAAAAAATCATTGCCATTTTGTTTCAAGATACATTATTATTATTTTTTAACCAATAGATTGATTCATACATACATACATAAATTTTTTTTGTATCATTAAATTATTGAATAAATAATTAATTAATTGAATAAATAAATAAATATATTAAAGTAAATAAATAAATAAATAATAATTGAATAAATAAAGTTTATATTATTTTATTTTAATTATAATAATAATAATTAGAAAAGAAGAAAAATCAAAATAAAAAAAAAACTTTTTTTTCAATCTCCTTTCTTAATCGATAAATAGAAAAAAGAAAAAGTAAAAAAATTAATTTATAATTGGTGAAAAAATAAAAAAAAAAAAATAATTTTAAATACAAAAAAAAAAAAAAAAAACTTTTTTTTTATTATATTACACATAGAAGAAAATCCTTTTTTTTTTTTGTATTATATATTGATCACTTAATTATTATTATTATTATTATTAAGAAATGATTTAAATTTAAAAAAAAAATATACAGAATTTTTTTTTTTACTTTTACTTTATATTACAATTTATAATTATTTAAAATAAAGATAAAATACAAAGAATTAAAGCTAAAATACAAAGAATAAAAATAATTATTGGTAAATAAGAAATAAGATTTATCTTTTAACATTTACACATTAACACATTAAAACATTAAATATTGATGAAAAAGATGGAAGGAATAACTTTTACTCATTAAATTATAATTACATATAATTAAATTATAATTAAATATAATTAAATATAATTAAATATAATTAAATATATTATAATTAATAAATTCATTAATAAATTCATTAATAAATAAATAAATAAATACTTCTGCCTTCTTTATATTAAAAAAATAAATTTTTTTATTTTATTTTATTTTGATTTTAACAAAAAACCAAATTTAATATATTTAATAATATTTAATATATTTAATAATCAATGATTTATTTTATTTTTAATCTAATTTAATTTAATTTAAATAATTTATATATACATTAATATATTTCATATAATATATATTAATATATATTAATATATTATTCTATTTTTATTTTTATTTTTTATTTAATTATTATATTATTATCTATTTAACTACATTCTATTACATTATATTACATTATAATATACATTAATATATAGAAATAAATTAATGGCGATTCAACGACTAAAACTTTTTTTTTTTTTTATATAAATATAATAAATAAATATAATAAATATATATAATAAATAAATATAATAAAATATAATAAATAATAATTAATATAATAAATAATAATTAATATAATAATAAAAATATTAGTTTGTAATATTTAATAAAAAAATAAATAAATAAATAAATAAATAAATAAATAAATAAATAAATAAATAAATAAATAAATAAATAAATAAATAAATAAATAAATAAATATATGAATAAAGATTTATTTAATATATTGCTATACAAAAAAAAACCAAATTAATTAAATAAAAAATTTTTAATTAATTAATCTATAAATAAATAAATGAATAAAACATATAGAAGTAAATAAATGTTGAAATAAAATAAACTAAATTAAACTAAACTAAATTAAAACTAAATTAAACTAAACTAAAATGTTATAGAAAAATAGAAAATGAAATAATTGAAAATAACCAAAGAAAAAAAAAACTTAACAATCAATGCAACATAGCATAGCATAACATAACCATGTAAAAAATAAAAAAAAAAAAAAATAATTAATTAATTAATTAATTAATTAAATTCATATTAATTAAAAAATTAATATTGTTAGAAAAAAAAAAAAAAAAGAAAAACCATTTATAATTATTATTCTAAGTATTAAACTAGTTAGGATTCATTTTAAGGATTTCATTTGGTTTTAAAGAAAATGAAATACACTGTATATTATTATTATTATTTTGTTACTTATAATGCTTTTTTTTTTTTTATTGTTTAAATGAAATTAATAATATTTAATACTTTTTCTTTTCTTTTTCTTTTCTTTCTTTTTTTTTTTCTTCTTTTAGTCAACATTTTTTTATTATAGTTTTATATAACGTAACCATTACTTTTAAAATTTTAAAATTTTATAATTTTATTATTTTACAATTTTACAATTTTTTTTTTTTTTAAAAAAAAAAAGATTAAACGATTTTAAATTTAATATAATATGAATTATGGTTTTAATTTTTTAATTTTTTTTTTGGCTTTACACTTTGATTCTTTTTTCTTTCTTTCAATTTTCTTTACTTCTTTTCTTTTCTTTTCTTTTTTTTTTTTTTTTTTTTTTTTTTTAAGGTTATGATATATTAAAGAAATTAATTGAACGATATTAATTGAAATGAAATGATGTTTAATATTAAAAAAAAAAAAAGTATAAAAGTATATTTAAAAAAACCAAAATAATTATAATTATTATAATGAATGAATCTTTTTATTCATTTATTTAATTATTTATTATTTAGTTATTTATTATTTAGTTATTATATATTATTATCATTTAAAAAGTTTATCATTTAATAAACTATATTAATTAATATTAAATTTTAATAAAAAGTTTTTAGTTTATTCTGTTTTTATATTATTTTATAATATTCTTATCATTCATTGTAATAATAAAAATGAATAATGAAATAAAATGAAATAAATGAAAGTAATAAAGTGATTTATTAATACATTCATTAATAAACATATAAAAAAAAAAACAAAAGAATTGTTAATATTAACTTTTAATCATATTATTATTATTATTATGAACTTTTTATTAATTTTATAATGATACCAAGTAATGATTTAAAAACTTTCCGTTTTTTTATTAAAAATGAAAATTAAATTTGTAAATTTGGATATTATTTTTATTTGGATATTATTTTATTAGTTTATTAGTTTAAGATAAGAGAATAATACATAATACATAATAACATATAATACATAATACATCTAATTAATAATTCATATAATTAATAATTAATGATAACAAACCAAAAAACAAAGAAAAAAACTTTCCGTTATATTAATATTAATAAAATCAAGTGGTAGTCAAGAAAAATAACAAGAAATTTTTAATTTTTTTTAAATTATTTTCATTTAAATTAATTTTTTTTTCATTTAAAATCTTTATTATTATTAAAATATCATATCAAGAAAATAAAATTTATTCATTCATATTTACTTAATAAATTTATTTAATTTATAAATTATTTATTCATTTATTAAATTTTACCGTCGATAATAAAATGATGGCACGATTTTTTTTTTAAATGATTTTTTAATTATTAATTATATATTAAATAAATCATTTAACGATGAAATAAATAATTAAATATTAATTATTTAATCTCTCATTTTTTTTTTAATTTAATTGCTATAAATAATAAATCAATGAATAAATCAATAATAAAATAAATAAATAAATAATTAATAAATAAATAAAATAGATTTAATAAATTTTAATATCTATTTATCCATAAATTATTTATTTATTTAAATATTTATTTAAATATTTATTCAAATTCAAATATTTGGAATAAATATTTATTTTATTTTTAGTATTATTTATTATTATTTATTTATTTATTATTTATTATTTATATTTTAAATAAAGATAAAAAAGTTGGCTACAAGTAAAAATTTATTTACTTATTCATTTATTTATTTTTATTATTATTTAAAGTTTATATTTCTTATTAGTTTAAATTATTTTTTTTTTTTATATTCTTTCTAATCTAATTAAAAAAAACAATGGTCATTATTATTTGAAAAAATATTATAATCCTATTAAATGAATAAATAAATAAATAAATAAATAAATAAATAAATAAATAAATAAATAAATAAATAAATAAATAAATAAATAGTGTAAAAAAATTGAATTAAATTATATATAAAGTCAATTCCATTCATTCCATTATTATATTATATATATATAATATATAATATAATATATTATAGTACAATATAATAGAATTGAAATAACAAAAAAAAATTTTTAAAGTTAATATATGTAATTATAAATGATTCTATTTTATTTAATATATTAAAGGCAATAAATTATTTCAAATTATGTCATTACTAATAAAATGTAATATATATAATTATATAATTTACCATATATTATTAATATATTTAGATATATTTATATATTATTGACATGTATTATATATTTATTAAATAATTTTTTATATTATATTATAATATATTATAATATATAAAAAAATAATGTAAATTATATATCAAAAAATTTAATAAATTCAATTAGATAATAATTTTATAAATATAATGTAATATATTTATTATTATTTAATTAATATACAGAATCCTTTTTTTTTATTATAAATATTTATTATTTCTTTTTTTTTTTATTTATTATATTATAGGATTACTTTACTTATTTAAATTTTTAATTTATATACGGTATTTATTAATATATTAATTGATTACTATTTATCAATATAAATATTTATATATTAATTTTATTTATATTAATATAAAAAAAATATTTTTCTTTTTTAAATAATTCTATTGCTAATTTTATATTTATTCCATATATTTAAATTAATATTATATAAATAATATATATAAAGATTAGAATATTAATATAATTATTATATATAACTATATATTATTCTATATAATTTTTATTTAAATAATTATAGTAATTATATATTATATTTTAAATATTTAATTTAATTTATATATTAGACCTATATAATTATTTATTAGTTTTTTTTATTATTTTTTTAGTATTAACTAATATAATTCAAATATAAACAATTTATATTCTGATTATATTTGTATATATTATTTTATTTATTTTAAATATAAATATATATAAATATTTAATAAATAAAAAAATTTTTTTTTTTGTTTTTATATATACATAATATATTCATTTATATTATATATTAAATATATTATATATATTATATTATCTAAATTTTTTAATATTTTATTATTCATTTATTTTATATTATTTTTATATTATATTATTTATTATTAATTTTTTTTTATATTATTATATATTTTATTTTATTTTTTTTATTCTTTAATTATTATTAATAATTAATATTAAATATTAAATATTAAATAATAAATATTAAATATTAATAATTATTTTTATTATTATTTTTATTATTATTAAATTTTTTTTTTTAATATTTTTTATTTTTTTTTATTTTATTAGTTTATTTTTTTTTTTATTATATTATAAAATAAACTTAAATTTATAGTTTATTAAAAAAAAATAAATTTTTTTAATAAAGATAATAAGAAATAAAAAAAAAATTTTTTTATATATAAAGGAAAAAATGCTTTTTTTTTTTTAAAAATTTTTTTTTTTATTTACTGCATTTGGAAATCGTTTTAATTATTTAAAAAAAAAAAAGAGAATTTTTTTCATAATTATTTTATTTTTTTATTGTTGTAAAATAATAAAAAATAATATTTTTTATTTAAATTAGAAAGCAAAAAAAAAAAAGAAATATACTTTTTTTTTTTTAAAAAGAACTACAATTACATTAAATTAATTTAAATTATTTATTATAATAGATTAATATTATATATATTCATATTTCTTCTATAAAAGAAATAAAATAATAAAAAAGCTTTATTACATTTAACTTTATATATTAAAAGGTATAGATTTAACTATAGTAATAAAAATAGTGATATAATTTTTATATAAAAATATAATAATATATAATATAATAATTTTGGATTTAAAAAAAAAAGGGATTGAATAATTGATTTAAAATATATTACAATTTTCAATAAAATATTTCAAAAAAATAAAATTCAATAAAGACAATTTTTTTATACTCATATATATTAAAAGATATCAAAAATGAGTTTAAATTTAAGAATAAAAGGTGCAGTATTCAAAAATTTTATTTCAAAAAAAAAATAAAATAAAAAAAAATAAAAAAAAACACTAAAATATATATTTTTTTATATAGTTTTCAACAAGTTTTCAACACTCTAAATACACTCCTTATAATGAATAAATACAATTATGTATTTATTTTATAAATTAATATATATTTTATTTAATAAATAAAATATATCCAATTATTATAAAAAGTATTTTATACTTTTTATATATAAAATACATATATAGTTTAAAAGAAAAAAAGATTATGAAAAAAAAGTAGTCTTTTTTTTTTAATAATAAAAATTAATAAAAAAAAAAAAAGAAATATTATACAATTTTATAGTTTATTATGAATAATAATAAATTATATATATAGTAAAAATATCCCTATCCCTTATATATATCCCTTACCCTTTTCTATTATTTTATTTTATATTTATATTTATATTTATATAATATAAATAAATTTTTAGTAAAATATTTTTAAATATTTTAAAACTAATATTTTTTTATTTTTAAACCTTTAAATTTTTTTACAAATGTTTTATATAGAAATTATCAATTATATATCTTCTTTTTTCACTAAAAAGAACATGTCTACTTTTGTATCACATCCAGTTCCAGGAAAATATATCTTAGTTACCGGTGGTGCCGGTTACATAGGTTCACATACTGTTTTAGAACTTTGCAGAAATGGTCATAATGTTGTTGTTGTAGATAACTTATGTAATTCTGTTGAAGATTCATTAAAGAGAGTTGAAATCATATCAGGAAAGGGTGTTCCATTCTATTTCTGTGATGTTCGTGATAAAGAAGAATTAAATAAAGTCTTTGATAAATATGATTTCTGGGCTGTTATACATTTTGCTGGTTTAAAATCTGTCTTTGAATCATGTCAATACCCAGAACGTTATATGAATAATAATGTTGAAGGTACTCGTATCTTAATTGAATGTATGGCAGAACATAATGTACATAATATTGTTTTCTCTTCTTCTGCTACCCTTTATGGTAATCCAAAAACTATGGATCCACTTACTGAAGATTGTGAACTTGGTCCAATTAATCCATATGGTGAATCTAAATTAAAGGCTGAACAAGTTATTACTGAAAAATTCAAGGAATATGAAGATGGTCAAGCTTGTCTTCTTAGATATTTCAACCCAATTGGTGCTGATGTTACTGGTTTAATTGGTGAAAATCCAAAAGATATTCCAAATAACCTTTTACCATATGTATGTCAAACTTTAGTTGGTAAACGTGAAATTTTAAGTGTCTATGGTAATGATTATCCAACTCGTGATGGTACTGGTGTTAGAGATTATGTTCACGTTGTTGATCTTGCTGATGGTCATTTAGCTGCTCTTGAAAAATTAAGAGAAAATGAAGAAAACAGAAAGGGTGCTAAGGCTCCAGTAAATGAACGTGTACTTATCTATAATATGGGTACTGGTACAGGTTTTTCTGTATTAGAAGTTATTGATAGTATGAATAAAGCCTCTGGTAAAACTGTTCCATATAAGATTGTTGATCGTCGTAAGGGTGATGCCGCTCAAGTTGTTGCTTGTCCAGCTAAAGCTAATAAAGAATTAAAATGGTATACTAGATATAGTATTTCAGAAATGTGTGCTGATGCTTGGAGATGGCAATCCCAAAATCCAGATGGTTATGATAATCCATCACAAAAAGTTTTAGATTTATTAGAAAAATTTAAGAAAGAACATGCTGTTAGTCAATAAATGATTTTTTAAAAAAATCATCCTCATCATCAATAATCATTTATATATTATATATAATATAATATAATATAATATATAAATTATTTTGTATAATTATTTTTTTTAATTTTTCTATCCAAATCATAGAACTTTTAATATTTAATTACCATTAATATAATTTATTTAAAATAATAATTCAACCAGCAAGAAAAAAAAAAAATTAATATAATAATATAATCCCATCAATTTTTTTTTAATATATTTTATATTTTATTATAATATTCATTTATATTAAGTATAATTATTAGAGGCTTTTTTTTTTTTACAAGTTTTTTTTCTTTATAATTAATTTAATATTTAATGTCAAAAAAAAAAAAAAAAAAAAAAAAAAAAAAACATTATATATTTAAATCAGAAAAATGAAAAGAGTTTTATTAAACTTTAAAAAAAATTATGTTGTAAAAGGGGGAGAAGAAGAAAAACAGAAAGAAGCCAATAACAAAAAAAAATATAACATCATTAATTTAAATTTTTATTAATATAATTATAACTTATCATTATATATAATATCAACATTAATATTTATTTATATATATATATTTATAAAAAAAAAAAAAAAAAAAAAAAAAGAAAGAAAAAAAAGAAAAAGAAAAAAAAAATAATTATGATTAAACCAACCAACAAAAAATTATATATAAAAAGTATACCTAAAAGAAAAAATTTATTTATATATAATTTTTTATCATTATTATTTTTTTTCTTTTTTCTTTTTTTTTTTTTAAGAAAAATTTTTTATATAATTAATTTATTATTTTCTTTTTATAATAAAATTAAATTTTAAAAAAAATAAAAAAAATATTATTTTTTATCAAAGTAAAATTAATTTTAGTACCAAAGAAAAAAAAAATTATATTTCTTTTTTTTTTTTTTTTTTTTTTTTTATTATTAATTATTTTTTAATAATATATTTATAATTCGTTTAATTAAATAAAAAAAAAAGAATAATAGTTATAAAAAAAAGAAAAAATATTTATTTTATATTTATATATTATAAAGACTTTTTTTTATATTTTTTTTTTATTAATAATAATAATAATAATATAACAAAACATAACATATTTTATTTATTTATAAAGAAAGAAAAAAAAAATAATTTTTTTTTTTTATAATTATTATCTTTATTAATAATATATATCTTTTTTTTTATTATTTATATATTTTCATAATTATTATAAAGAAAGAAAGAAAGAAAAAAAAATAATAATAATAAAAATAAAATACATTTTTTTATTTTATTAAAAACTAAAAAAAAAAAAAAAAAAGAAAAAGAAAAAGAAAAAAAAAAAAAGACTTTTAAGAAAAAAAAATAACATTTTCTTTTTAAAATATATATATAATATATATAAATAATATCTATAAAATACTATAAAAATACATAGAGTTTTTTTTAGAAAATAATAAAGAAAATAAAAAAAAAAAAAAAAAAAAAAGAAAACAGAAAATAATAATAAATAATAATAATAATAATAATAATAAAATTAAAATAAAAGATACCAATGCCAAAAATAAAAAAATAATAAAATAAAAAAAATAATAAAAAAAATAATAATAATAATAAAAGAAAATAATAAAAAGAAAATAGAAAAATAGAGAAATATGAAAAAAAAACAAAAAAAAAAAAAAATAATAAAATAATAATGACAAAAAAAACAAAAACAAAACAAAACAAAATATAAACCAAATATATAAACCAAATATAAACAAAAACAAAAACAAAAACAAACAATATTAATAATACCAAGAAAAAGAAAAAAATTCTCTAAAAACAAAAAAAAAAAAAAAAAACCAAAAAACAAAAAAAAATTGTAGTAAATATATAAATATATAAATAATATCTGTATAGAAAAAAAAAATTGTCTTTTTAATTTTTTTTATAAATTTAATTAAATATAAAAATCCATTCATCTATTAATAAATCCATCATTCCATAAATAATAAAGCAATAAAAGAAAATCAATCAAACAAACCAACAACTTCTTTCCATCCTTAAAAAATGTAATTAAATGTTAATAAAGTAAAAATTATCAATTATCAATTATAAATTATAAATATATATATAATAAATATTATTAAAAAAAAAACACCAAAATCAAAATCAAATAAAAAAAAAAAAAAAAAAAAGAAAGGAAAAAGAAAAAAAGAAAAAAAAGAAAATAATAGACATAATAACAATATAATAATAATAATAATAAAAACTTTGATAAAAAAAAAAAAAAACAACTTTTTTTAGAAATTAAAAATTAAAAAAAATATTCATAGAAATAAAATTAATAATATATATAATTAATAACAATATAATATAATAATAATATCTAATAAATATTAATAATATCTAATAAATATTAATAATATAATATATAATAAATAATAATTAGTATTTATAATTAATTCCTTTTCTTTTTCTTTTTTCTTCTTCTTTTTATACAAAATAAAAAGAAAAGAAAGGAAAAGAGAAAAGAAAAGAAAAATAAAAAGTTATAATGTTTATATAAAAAAAAATATATATATAATTAACCATATTATTTTTAATAATAATATTTTTTTTTTGTTTAGCTAAAAAAAAAGAAAAAAAAAAAAAAAAAGTATTATTAATTAAAAATAATAAATAATAAATAATAAATAATAAATAATAAATAATAAATAATAAATAATAAATAATAAATAATAAATAAATAATAAGTAATAAATAATTATAATCTTTTTTTTTAAATATTGTGTGTTCTATTGGGGTTTGTTATATGGAGTTGTTTTATGTTATTGTAAGGTGTGTATATTTGTGTATGATTATTTTTTTTTTTTAGTATTTATAGGAAAAAAAAAAAAACAATCATTCATCATTAAATAATTAAATAATTAAATAATTATATATTATATATATATTATATATTATATATTATAATTATAATATTAATATTTTATAAATATTTTATAATATATCTTTTTTTTTTAATATTACTTATTTTTATACTTTTTTGTACTCTTTTCTTCTTCTTCTTCTTCTTTTTTTTTTTTTTTTTTTTTTTTTTTTTTTTTTTTTTTTTTTTTTTTTTGGTATTCCAAAAAAAAAAAAAAGAAAAAGAAAATAAAAAAAAAGATTATATAGTTATAAACATGATAGCTAGTAGCTATTAAAAAAAAAAAAAAAAAACGAAAAGATAAAGAGTTTTTTTTTAAATAAAAAAAAATAAATAAAGAAATTTGAAATTTCTTTTCTTTTCCTTTTTTTTCCTTTTCTTTTCCTTTTTAATTTTCTTTCTTTTTTTATTTTCTTTCTTTTTTTCTTTCTATGCCTTAAATATCAGAATTAATAAACCAAAACTCCAGCCCAAAAAAACCAAGAGAAAAACCAAAAAAATCAAATAAATATTTAGTTCTTTCTCTCTCTCTCTCTCTCTCTTTTTTTTTATTTTACTTTTACTTCTTTTATTCCTTCTTAATTATATATAAAGTACCAAGTTCTTTCTTCTCTTTTTTTCTCTTTTCTTCTCTTGAAATCAAATATATATATATATATACAATTCTATATATATATTTATATGTAATAGATATTTCATTTTAATGATATCTTTTTCTTTCTCTTTCTTTCATTTTTTTTAAAAAAACTCTATTTTTACAATTACTGGTTGAACATGTACTTTAAATTTCATTTTCATTTTCATTTTCATTTTCATTTTCATTTTTATTTTTATTTTTTTTTCTTTCTTTCTTTCTTTCTCTCTCTCTCTCTCTTCTTCTCAGTATCAGAATTATAAACCAAAACCAAATAAATATTTTTATTCCTATTTTTTGTTTTTTCTTCTAATTATATAAAAGTTTCCATTTCCTTGAAACCAAAAGAGATTTACTATTTTATTTATTCATTTTTTTTTCAAGTATTTTTTTTTTAAAAAAAAAAATAAATTTAAATGTAAAAATGTAAAAATGTAAATGTAACATTATTATTCAATTTTATATAAATTTCAAATATATATATATTTTGTAAAAATGGTAAAATAATTGCTTTCTTTTTCTTTTTCCCTTTTTTTTTTTTTTTTTTTTTTTACTTTTCACTTTTTATTATTCCTTATTATTATTATTCAATATTATTATTAAATATATATGTATTTTTATTGTATAAAGAGTAATTCTTTTTTTTTTTTTTTTTTTTTTTTTTTGTAATTATTTTAATAGATCCAAATTTTTTTTTTTTTTTTTAATTAAACTTTATCATTTAATATATTAATTTTTTATTTATTTATTTATTTATTTATTAATTAATTATTTATTTATTTAGGGAGATTTAATATATAATTTTTAATGATTATTTATTTAATTATTATTTATTTATTTATTTATTTGTTTAATTAATTATTAATGAATTTGTTTTTTTTTTTTTTTTTAATAATAAATTAATATAAATAAATAAGCAAATCATAAATTAAATAAATAAATAAATAATAAATTAATATATTAAAAATATTTTTTTTTAAATTTTATTTATTCATTCATTCATTTAATTTCAAAGATTTAAATTTAAATTAAATTAAATATAAATAAATAAATAAATAAATAAATAAATAAATAAATAAATAAATAAATAAATAAATAAATAAATAAATTATAGAAAGTATTAAATAATTGTTATGTATAATATAATAATTTATATAACTTTTAATTTAATGTTGTAAAATTTTTTGTTTTTTTTTTTGGTTTTATTCATTTCAAGTATTTTTATTATATTACTTTTTTTGTTTAGTTTTAAGTTTAGAAAGTTGAAAGTGGCAATTTAATCATTTTATTTTAATCATTTTATTTATAAGTCATACATGAAACAAAAAAAAATAAGAAATAAAATTAAAATAAAAATAAAAAAATGTTTTCATTTTCATTTTTTTTTTTTTTAATTAAAGTTTCTTTTTTTGTTTTTTGTTCTTGGTTTTTTTTTTTTTTTTTGATGAAAATGAATACAATCATTTATATATTATGAATACTTTATAATAAATAATATATATATAAATATTAATATATTAGAAATTTACTATTAATATATAATAAAATTAAATAGTAAATGTTATAAAAAAAAAGTAAAACAGAAACAGAAAATTATTATTTAATTATAGGTAAAAAATAATAAATAATATTTAGTAATAATAATAATATTAAAAATAATTATTAAAATATATAAATGGATTAACAGATAATAACAAGAAATAAATAATAAATAATAAATAATAAATAATAATAAATAATAAATAATAAATAATGAATAATGAATAATGAATGAATAATGAATGAATAAATAAAAAATAATGAAGTATTATTTTTCAATTTTTCTATTATATTTTTATTTTTATAATTATAATCAATTATTAATTATCAGTAATGTATCAATAATAAATAAATAAATAAATAAATAAATAAATAAATAAATAAATAAATAAATAAATAAATAAATAAATAAATAATTATGAATAATTGTAATGGGTTTACTTCATCATTAAAATTGTAATGGGTAATAAAACAATGCATAAGCATATATACCACATTTATTTATTTATATATTTATTTATTTGGTATTTTATATATTTATATATTTATATTTATATATATTATATTTATAAATATACATAGTTATGCATTTATTTATTTATAAATCATTATCATTATCATTATTTATTTATTTGCATCTGTTACAGTTCAATTTCTTATTTATAAATATCATTCAAATCATTTTTTTTTAATTAAAAAACTTTGATCTTGATGTATTATAGAAATGATTATTTATTAATTTATTAATTAATTCATTCATTCACTAATTAATTCATTAATAATTATTATGGATTAAATGCAAATGCATTTATTAATTTTATTATTATATAAAAAAATGTTAAAATATTAACATGTTAACATATTTAATGATTAGTTATTTTTAAAAAATAATTGCTTTTTTTTATTTTCATTTTCATTTTCATTTTCATTTTAATAATTATTAATTCAATAATTCATTAATTATATAATTAAAGTAAATGAATTAAAGTAAAAAAATAAAAAACAACTAATTTTATTTTATTTTATTTTATTTTATTTTATTTTTTTTTTTTCATATTATACTATAAATGTTATACTATATAAATTAAAAAATTAAAATTAATATTATTTTTTATGATTTATTAATTTTTTCTATGGTATTTTTTTACCATCCCCATTTTTATTATTATGTCAAACTTTATATTTTTAAATAAATAAATGAAAAATATAAAGTATTTAATATTAAATAATAATGACATATATGTATAAATTAACTTTTTTTTTTATTTTATTTTTTGTTTTTATTTAATTTTATTTTATTTATTTATTTATATACCTATAAAATATTAATTTATAAAATGTGTAAGCTTTTTTTTTTTTATCCTAACTTAGTTAATGTAATTATTAGGATCATCGTTATAAAATAGAAAATAGATAAGATTAAATATATATATATATATATTATAAGATGTTTATTTAGGTGAAAATAATATAATAAAAAAAAATTACAGAATAAAAATACAGAAAAATAATAATAATAATAATAAAAAAAGGAAATTTACATTTTGTATATATATATATATATATATATTTATGTCTTGGATATAATTTTTTATTAAATCATTTAAAAAGTAAAATAAAAAATAGGGTTATTTAAATAAATATATAAAAAAAAATTTAAATGAAAAATAAAAAAAAAAAGAAAGTTTTTTTTTATTTTTATTATAAATAATCTTTACCATCCTCATTATTACTATATTAGTTTTAATTATAATTAAAGTATTCTAAGTAATAAGTAAATAGTGTAGTAATTAATGTAATGATAATGTACACCTATTTTTATAAAATTTTATATATTGATATGTATTGATATATATATATATATTATATATTTTTGTTAACAAAAAAAAAATAAAAAATTAAACTTTTATTTATACTTATTTATACATTTTAAAAAAAAAATTAATAAAAAAAAAAATAGGGTTACTCTTTTTATTTGTACAGAATAAATAACAAGAAAAAAGAAAAAAAAAATAATTTTTTTTTTTTTCAATTAATGTATGTATGTATGTTACATAGTACAGTACAGTTTTTTTTTTTTTTTTTTTTACATATTTTTATGTAAAAAGACCAATATTTTTAAGAGAAAAAAAAAATAAAAATAAAATATAATAGCTAATAAATCAATAATAAATTCCAATAAATTCAATAAATCAATAACTAATAATAAATATGATATATGAAGATATTTAATTATTTTATTAGTTTTTTTTAAAAGAATTTTATTATATATTAATTTATTCTTTTTTTTTTTTATTACTATTATTATCATTTTTGTTATATACAGAGGTTTTTTGATATACAGAATTGAATAATGAAAAATAATAAAAAAAAATGACATTTTAATTTTTTTTTTTATTTTATATCTTCTTTTTTTAAGTGTTGAAAATCTTATAATATGTAAAAAATTCCAATATTTAATTTTATTTTTCTATATATTTTATAATAATAATAATAAAAGTAATTCTATATTGTAGATATAGAATTACATTTACAAATGACTGTATTTTATTAAGAAAATAAATAATAAAATAAGAAAATAGGATATTATATAATATATATCAAATATTATTTTAATTTTAATTCTAAAAAATAAAAAAAAAAAATAAAAATTAATATAATATTAATTTTTTATTTGATACATTATGACAGGTTATATATACTTAAATACATTTTTTTTTAATAATTAAAAAAAAAAAAAAATAAAAAAGAAACATTTTTATATTCAATTGAAAATATAGATTTCTTTATATTTTTATATTTCAAGTAGGATTTTTTTTTTACATGAAATCCAAATAAAAATTAGTTTTTTTTTTTCTTATAATATATATTAATATATATTAATATTTTTTTTATTTCATCCTATGTAATTCTTTTTATAACCATTTTTTTTTGTTCAAAAAACAACAACAACAACAACTTTTTTTAATATATTCATTCTTTATTTTCATCTTTTTTTTTTTTTTTTTTTTTTTTTTTTTATTTTTTTTTCATTATTTTCGTTCAGTAACCATTACTTATTCTTTCTTTCTTTCTCTCTCTCTTTTTTTTCTTTTTCTTTTCTTCTTCCTTTTTTATTATTATTTAAACTTTTTTTTTTTTTAATTTTCATTTATTACTTGTTAAATTCTTTCTTTCCTTCTTTTTTTTTATTTTCATTTATTATTTGTTAAGTTTTTTCTTTCCTTTTTTTTTTTTTTTTTATAATATGTTTATTTTAACTCTGATTAATTATGACTAAAATTAATTTTTTTTTTTTTTGGATATACATTCATTATCAAAAATATGAGATAAATAATAATATGAAAAAAATCCATCTTTAATAAAGATATAATGAATTATTAATCATATCCTATTTGAAAAAATGTTAATGTTAATTTAATATTATTTATTATTATTTAGTCAATCAAAAATATTTGAATTTATTTTTTAAATTTTTTTTTCAATACTTTAATTGTGTAACATTTGACTAGGAAAAAAAAAAAAAAAAAAAAAAAAAACAGAAAAATATTTTTTTTTTCTCTTTTTATTTTTTATTTATATGGGATTAAATATAAAAATCTATGTTTAAATATATTTTATATTCAAATATTAATGGATAGTAGATAATCGATAAATAAATATTTTAATATTTAAAGATTTAAATATTTAAATATATATGTTAAAAAAAAAAATAATTTTGTATGTAAAATCATAAATATATGATAGTTAGATCAATAAAATATAATTATTTTATTTTATTTTATTTTATTTTTTTACTGATCTAAATAAGAATTAAAATAAATATTACATTTATTATTTTCTTTTATTCATTTCACATACACAAAAAATAATAAATAAATGAATAAATACGACTTTTTTGATTTATGCTTCCACAAAAAAAAAAAAGAATACATACAAATTAATAAAGAATTATTAAATCAACAATTTATATTATGCATTATACATAAAAAAAACAAATAAAATATATGCAGATTATACATATATTTTATTTTATTTTTTTTTATTTATAAGATAAAATAGATGTAATATTTATTTATTATTTGTGAAAAAAAACCTTCTTAAAATGGACAATACTCAAAAAAAAATATATATATATATTTTTTTTTATTATAATCATATATATGATAGTGAAATTTAAAAAAGAATTATGATAATTGAATTAATAAAAATTATTGGTATTTTCTTATATAATATATATATATATATTTAAAGTTTACCTATGTATAATTTATTATAGTTTTTTTTTTTTTTTGATTATAAAAATTATAATTTACTATTAATAAACATTGAATTAGAGACATTGAATGGAATTGAATGGTCAATTAATTTAAATTAAATTTGTATTATTTGTATTATTGAAAATGCAATAAAATAATAATAAAACTTTAAAAGAAAAATATTTTTAAACTTTTTTTTTATTTGACTTGATAATAATTTTAATTATAATTAAAATTATTATAAAAAAAAAATTTTTTTTTTTAATGTGGATTTAATAAACTTTAATTTTTTTTTTTCATGTATAGAATGAAAATAAATAAGATAGTTAATAATAATGAAATAAATTAATAGTAAATTTATCATAAAATAAATTATTTATATTAATTATAATGGTTTGGTAATTAATCAAATAGTAATTATATTTCTAAGCTTTTTTTTTTATTTAATTATATAGATTATATATTAACTTTTTATAAGTTAAAAATGTTAATATTATAATCTATATTGAATAATTATATATTTATTTATTATAATAAATATATAATAAAACAAGAACAAATAAATAAATTATATTATTTATGTTATGTTATTTATTTGTGTATTATTATTATTTTATGATCTATTATCATCCATTTTTATTATTGGTGTAATTTTAATCAATATTAAGTAATAAATATTGAATAAAAAATAATATAAAAAATAAAAAAGATATTAATTTATAATATACAAATTATTAAATAATTAAATATTAAATATCAAATGTTATAAATATTATAAATATTAAATATTATAAATATTAAATAATAATTTTTAACAATATTATAAATAATAAATAACGGAATATAAAAAGTAAATATATTAATTAAAAATAAAATAAAAAATAAAAAATAAAATAAAATAAAATAATTGAAATATAATTTAAATAATCAAATTAATTATTATTATATTTTATTTTATTTTGTTTTATTTTATTTGGTCGAACAAAATTTCTTATCAATTATTCAATTTATATTTATTATAGTTTATTATTTCTATTCTAATTCTAATATATTATAAATTGAAATAATTAATTTAAAAAAAAAAAAAAATTTAATATTATTATAATTAATAATTAAAGTATATATTTATATATACATATATATAATTTTTTTTACTTTAAAAAAAAAAAAAAAAAAAAAAAAAAAAAAAAAGAAATTAAAGAAATCATTATATATTTGATTAATAAAATAAATGTATAATTAATAAAATAAAAAAAAAAAAATAAAATAAAAAAAAATAAATAAATAAATAACAATATCGGGATAAAGAAAACGAAAGAAAGGAAAAAGAAAAAAAAAAATCAATTTTTTTTTCTTACTTTTTTTTTTTTATTATTATTATATAATTAATAACTTAAGAAATTACATTTATAGAATCAAATTTCTATCAAGGTTAAAATTTAATATTGAAACTTTTTTTTTTCTTCTTCTTTTTTCTTTTTTCATTAATTTAATTTGATTTATTTTATTTATTTTTAAACAATATATATATATATATATACATTTCATATTTCTAATTTATTTTTAATATTATATATATTATATATATATAAAAATATTTTTATATATCTTTTTTTTTTTTAATAATAATATTAATAATTAAAAAAATAATTTATATATATATCATTTCATTTTAAAACCATTTTATATAACAACAATACAGGATAAATTCAATTTTTTTTTTTTTTTTTAAAGAGAAAAAAAAAAAAATTAATAACAATAAAAAAAAAACATATATATATATATATAATAAAAATATAACAATAATAATTAAAAAGTTAAAAAAATAAAAAATAAAAAATAAAAAAAAAACAAAAATGGGTTTAACAGTTGATTGTACATGTGATCCCTTAGAAAAAAATGGATATAAATTTGTTCAATGGATTGGCTCAGTTTTCGGTATAAGAAATATTTCACTTCTTTTTAAATAAATTTATATAAATAAAATTTATTGGATAAAAAAAAAAAAACCATTTCTTTTTTATTTTTAAATAATAATTATATATATATATTTCTTTCTTTCTTTCTTTATAATTAGTTTTATAATATTTAAATAATTTATAAATGTAATTGATAAGAATAATAATAAAATAATAGAAATTAAATAAAAATTATTATTTAAATTAAATTTTAAATTATAAAAATTTCAAGAATTAATTATATTATATAATTTAAATTTATTATATAAAAAAAAATTTTTTTATCAAAATTTTATTAAATATATGCATATATATAAAACTAATTATTATAAAATTATTTTTAATTTTAAAATTTATATATAATATGCACATATACATAAATAATAGGTGATTGTATTTATACACCATTAGAAAAATTTAGTTATTATTCAGGAGTCATTTCTATTTTATTTTATTTTATTGGTAAGAGAAAAATGAATAAAAATATATATTTTTTAAATTTTTAAAAATTAAAAAAAAAAAAACAAAATATAAAATAAAATTATTAAGATCTTAACAATATAATATTTTAAATAATTATTCTAATTATTTTAATTATCATTAATATATATATATATATTTATATATATTATATTATTGTTTTGTTTTAATAATATACATTATATTTAAATTATAAAAAAAAAATTTTTTTTTTTATTCTTTCTCCATTTAAATATTATTAATATATAAAATAAAGCTTTCTATCCACAAATTTATGAAAATTATAGAAGAAAAAGTACCACTGGATTATCATTAGTATTAATCATTATTTGGTTCTTTGGTGATTTTGGTAAAGTATCTCAAAATATTATATTATTAATATAATACTATAGTAATTATGAATAATATATGTAATATAATATAATATAATATAATAAGTCAAAAATAAAAATTATTATTATTATTATTATTATTATTATTATTATTATTATATTTATTATAATTATTAATATTATTAATATTATTATTATTATTACTTTTTTAATTATTATTATATATTAATTTAATATTATATATATAATATTATTATTATATTTATTATAATTATTATTATTATAATATTTATTTATTATTATTTTTTATTTTTATTATTATATTTATTATTACTATTAATATTATATATTTATTATAATTATTAATATTATTATTATTTATTATTATTATTATTATTAGCTAATTACATTGGTACTGTTTTAACTGAACAATATCCAATTCAAAAAGTAGTTGGCATTTATTTTGCTTTAATGGAAGTTATTATTATTGGTCAATATATTTATTATAAAATTTTTTATCCATCTAATGATAATGATGAAGAAGATGAAGAAGAAGCAAATCGTGATTTAATTATAACAACAGATGGTGAAGGTCAAAATCAAAATCAAAATCAAAATCAAAATGAAAATGAAAATCATGAAGAAGGTGATCCAAAACAAAGATTATTACAAAGTTCACCTCAACATACTTATGAAACTTTTAGTGATCATCAAAAAACTCCAATTCATCCACCATTAGATCCATCAGAAGGTGATCCAGAAAATAATGATAATGAAACTATTTCAAGTTCAGTTATTTCTAAAAGTTCAAAACGTTCTTTAAATGATCAAATCGTACCTGAAATTATTTTAAAAGAAGAATTAAAGAAACAAGATTTAGAACCAAAACCAAAATTAGTATTAGAAAAAGAAAAAGAAAAAGAAAAAGAACAAGAACAAAAACAAGAACAAGAATTAAAACCAGAATCAGAACCAGAACCAGAACAAAAACAAGAATTATTAGAAAAAGAAAATAAACCAAAAGAAGAAAAAGAATCAATACCAGAACCAGAACCAGAACCAGAACCAGAAACAAAATATGAAACTTTTGATGAAATTAATCAAAAACAAAAATTAGATGTTCCAATTGTTGATATTACATCAAATATTAATAAAGATTCAAATTCTGATTCATATAGTACTTCTGTAAGTAATTCTATTTCTAAAGCAAATATTAGAAATTCTAACAATAATAATAATAATAATAAAAATGGTGATGATGATGATGAAAATAAAAATGAAGGTGAAGGTGAAGGTGAAGGTATAAGTGGTAGTAAGGAATCTTTAGAATCTCTTAATACTTATAGTCTTGATGATAGTAGTAG
This sequence comes from Anaeromyces robustus, assembly GCA_002104895.1. Taxonomy (NCBI): domain Eukaryota; kingdom Fungi; phylum Neocallimastigomycota; class Neocallimastigomycetes; order Neocallimastigales; family Neocallimastigaceae; genus Anaeromyces; species Anaeromyces robustus. Next base: position 87,423 of record MCFG01000126.1, on the reverse strand, counting down.
AAATATTAGTCAATTAAGTCTTGATACTAGAGATGATGATGATGATGATGATGAAGATGAAAGTGTAAGAGGAAGTAAATCATCCCTTAATAGAAGATCAAAGAAAAAGGGAAAAAAAGGTAAAAAAGGTAAAAAGGGTAAAAGACCTAAAAGAGGAAAAGGTTTATCTACTCAAATTCAAACTGTGCTTTTATTATCTTTATTTATACTTCAAATTCAAGCTAGAGCTTTAGATTATTCAGGAAATCATTTAAATGGTTATGATAATAATGGTAATAATAATAATGGTCTTAATCCAGATGATTATCCAAAAATTTGTAATGAAAGTCCAAATCTTACTTTAGGTCAAAAAATTTTTGGTAGTATTATGGCATGGTCAAGTGGATTACTTTATTTCTGTAGTAGAATTCCACAAATTCTTGAAAATAAAAGAAATCGTTCCGTGGAAGGACTTTCTATTTTACTTTTTATTTGTACCATTTTAGGTAATTTATTCTATGGTCTTTCCATTCTTACCCGTTTCCCACCTATTGATACAAAATTCTTTACTGGTACATTACCATATTTAATTGGTAGTATAGGTACTTTTATTTTTGATATTATGATTATTTATCAATTTAATGCTTATAAATCATCTAATCATCATTATGAACGTATTGGTTAAAAGAATTAAAAATAGAGAAAAAAAAAATAAAGTAATGAACGTAAAAAAATAAAAGTAAAAAAAAGTAAAAATAAAAAAATAAAAAATAAAAATATTAAAAATGTAGAAAAATAAAATAAAAAAATAAATAATAAAAAATAAAAAATAAAATAAAAAATAATATTAAAATGTAGAAAAAAAATGTAGAAAAAAATGTAGAAATTAATGTAGAAAAATGAAAATAATAATAAATAAAAATCAACTAATAATAATAAAATAATTAATTAATAAAAATAAAGGAAAAAAAAGCAAAAATATAGAAAATAGAAAATTAGAAAATTAGAAAATAGATAATAGATAATAGAAAATAAAATAAAATAAAATAAAATAAAATAAGATAAAATAAAATAAAAAATAAAATAAAAAATAAAATAAAAAATAAAATAAAAAATAAAATAAAATAAAAAATAAAAAAATAAAAAAAAAAACAAATTAATAAATTAATCATACTCTATATAATACTAGTTAATAATAGACAAGATATAAAAAAGTAATAATAATAGTAATAATAAAAATAATTAATTTATTTTATTTTAATTCATTTTTCTTTCTTTTTTCTTTTTTCTTTTAATTTTTTTCTTTTAATTTTTTTCTTTTATTTATAAAAAATATAAATCTGTATTAATATTAATATTAATATTAAAATAAAATAAAGCATATTAAAATAAAATGAAATAACGATAAAATAAAATAAATAGTATAGTAGAATATGTTACAAGTACATATAAAATAAATTAAAATAAGTAGTAAAATAGAATAAGTTACAAGTACATATAAAATAAAATAAAATAAAATAAAATAAAATAAATAGTAAAGTAGAATAAGTTACAAGTACATATAAAATAAAATAAAATAAAATAAAATAAAATAAATAGTAAAGTAGAATAAGTTACAAGTACATATAAAATAAAATAAAATAAAATAAATAGTAAAGTGGAATAAGTTACAAGTACACATAAAATAAAATAAAATAAATAGTAAAGTAGAATAAGTTACAAGTACATATAAAATAAAATAAAATAAAATAAATAGTAAAGTAGAATAAGTTACAAGTACATATAAGATAAAATAAATAGTAAAGTAAAATAAGTTACAAGTACATAAAAGATAAAATAAATAGTAAAGGATTAAATGTAAACTTTAAAAAAAAAAAAAATTAATTAAATAATAATAATAATAATTTTTATTAATAAATAATGTAATATATATATATACAGATTTAACTAACTAAAAAAAAAAAAAAAAAAAAAAAAAAAAAGAAAAAAGAAAACAAGACAAAACAAAAGTATTCATAAAATTAATTTAAAAATAATAATAATAATAATAATGATAATAAAATACAGTAATTCTTATTACTTTATTTTTTAATATTTACTTTTATTTTAATTTTTAATTTTATTTATTTTTATTTTTATTTATTTTTTTTTTTTATTTTTTATTATTTTTTTTATTTTTTTATTTTTTATTATAATTTTTTGATGCTTTTCGAATTTTTTTTTTTAGTATTTTTTTGTTATTTTTTTTGTTATTTTTTTTGTCGTTATTCAATTTTTTTTTTTTTTTTAATATGTATTATTATTTTTGGTAAAAAAATCAATTTTTTTTGCTAATCAACATACACTTTGAAGTAAAAAAAATATCAATAATTTAATTTTTTTATTATTAATATAATCTTACTTTATTATAAAACTTTATTTTATTTATGTTTATTTAGATAATCAATATCCTTTTTTCTTTTTTATTTTTAGGATAATCAATACCCTCACAATTATTTTGTTTCTTTCTTTTTTTTTTTCTTTTCTATTTAATTTTAAACTACTCTATGTGTATAAGTTTAAAATATTATTAAAAAAAAAAAGGTTTATATATTTATATATATATTTTTTTTTATTTTTCATATATAATACATCATAACTTCTTAGAAAACTTTATATATATATATATAAATTTAATAATAGGCGATATTGTTCTTTTCTATAAATATTTGGGTGTGTATATATTTGTGTATATATTTGTGTATATATATATATTTTTTACTTTGTTTTAAAAAATATATATATATTCTATCATTGTTAAAAAAAAAAAAAGAAAAATAAAAATAAAATATTTTATTTTTTTTTTTTTTTTTTTTTCTATAAAATTTAACATTTAGAGGCATCAATTAAACACCAGTTGTTATCTTCAATACCCCATTGACCACTTTCATCAGATGAGTAAACATTACATGTAGATTTACAACATGGATAACCTAAAGCACCTTTACAAGTAGTAGCACCATTATTAGAACATTCTTTTGGAATACCACACCAGGCATCATTTTCTATACCCCATTCACCATCATTATCTTTGTAATTGAAACTATCACATGATTTACAACATGAATAACCCATAGCACTAGACCAACATGTAGCAGTTTGTGGTTGTTCTTGTTGTTGACCACCAATAGCTTCAAGAGTCCAAATTTGATTAGATTTTTCACCATCATCCCATTGACATATATTTGTACCTTCTGCAGTTTTATTACCTTCAACATCAAGAGCTCTACTACCATTAGTAACTTTAGTAGTAATAACATAATTTCCTGAGGTATAAGTTTCTCTAATAATAAATCTTTGAGCTTCACCACCATAGGCGGAATAAATTTGAATATTAGCTCCATTATTACTACTACCAGCACTAACATCTAAAGCATAATCTCCAAGTTCACTAATAATTAAAACAGTACCATCATCATTATTTGAAATCTTCCATTTTTGTTTTGTGGAACTAATTTCAACATTTTGAGCATCAGCACCAATACCATTTCTAACAGCAAGATATTTACCAGAAGCTGGATTTTTAATATAATACCATCCATCAGAAACATTACCAGATTGTGGAGTAGTAGTAGTAGGATCTTGATTATTATTACCTGAATCACCACCTTCAACAGGTTGAACATTACCAAGAAGTTTTAACATAGTATCAGCATAACGTTCACCAAAAGTACGATAAGCAGCAGAGGTAAAGTGAAGACCATCTCCTTGTTGTCCTAAACCTTTAGAAGAAATAACATGACCATTCTTAATAACTTGTGGAATTCTAGCAATAACACTATTATGATAACCACAAACACCACCAGAATCAGAATCAACTGTTTCACCAACAAGAAGTGGGACTTCTTCAGCTTTTAAACTTAAATCTTTAAGAATATCTTCATAAATAGCTTTAACACGATTTGGCCAATCACTTTGTCCATTATTAGTTTCACCTTGATGAAGAAGTATACCTTTAATAACACCAACTTGTTGAGCTTTTTTACCCATATCAATTAAACGACCATATGGATTACCACCATAAGAATCAACAATACCTTTCATCCAATCTGCCATATTATAACTTCTATAATTATTCTTTTCAAAAAGTTGAATATCACAACCAGCAACAGCTACAACAGCTACACCAACTTTAATTTGTTCTGGTAATTTTTTAACTAAAGTACGACCAAAATAATCAACTGGACCTAAACCACCACCACAATGAGCAAGTGGTGGAATAGCATCATACCATTCACCAACTCTACGATTATTACATCCAGCAGCTGTAGCAATCATTTGAAAACGTTTATCAACGGTTTTATCTTGATTTTCAATTTGACCTGCACCTTGCATATTAGATTGACCAAAAGCTAAATAAATATGGAAATTTGGATCTGGTGCAGCCCATGTTTTTGAAACAAAAGATAATGCAGTTGTTAAAATTGCAGTAATAGCTATATTTGCTCTCATTTTTGATCTTTTTTTTTTTTTAAATTTTTATTTTATATATATATATTAAAGATTTATTTTAATATTTTTTATTTTTGTTACTTTTTTTTTTTATATTTTTTTTTCTATTTTTTTTTATATATTTTTATTTTATTTTATTTTATTTTTTTTCGTGTATATTGTTAATTTGTTTGTGTTTTATGTTGATTAATGAAAAAATGATAATGCGAAGTTATAAAATATTTAGAAAAATAAAAAAGAAAAAAAAACAAACAAAATTGAAGAAAAAAAATAATAAAAATTTAATAAATTTGGAAGACTTTTTAAACTATTTATATTATTTTTTAAACTAATTTTTTTTTAATAAATAAATTGAATATAATCATAATAATAATAATAATTATTAATTATTAATTATTATTATTATACAGTGTGAAATAATAAAAATTTTCATATATGATTAGATTTATAATATTATGTAAGGTATTTATTAAATAATTTATATATTTACTATTATCTATTACTCATTATCATTCAAAAAAAAATGATCGTTGCAAATCATGTTTTTTACCCTTATAATTTACTATAAATAATTAATAATTAAAGTTTAATATTAACCCAATTTACCAATAGGATTTATTTTCATATATAGTTTAATTAATATTGAAGAATTTAATTTGATAATAAATTTAATCAATTATTAAATTTTTTAAAATTTTATATTAAAATAAATTAAAAAAAAAAAATCAACATTTGATACTAATAACAATTTTGTAATCTATCGTTTTAATTTATTTATTATTAAATAAAGTTTATTATTTATTAAATTATTTATTATTTTTTTTCTTATACTAAATGTTATATATATATTTTAAAATATACTATCATAATATTAATATTCATTTTTTTTTATTAAAAATATTCATTTTTTTTTATTTACCTTTAAAGTAAAAGTAAAAAAAAAAAAATTTAATATATTTTTATATTAAATAAGGTTTTATTTTATTTATTTATTATTAAATAAGGTTTATTAATTTCCATAAAAGAAGAAATATTTTATATATATAAAAGAGATATTAAAATTATTTTTTTCTTTATTTAATATATACAGTTTTTTAAGGACAGCTTATATTATATAAAATAATATAATATAATAATTTTTTAAGGATCTTCCCAAGTTAAATTAATATTTATTGTATATATAATTTACATAATATTAAAATATATGTTGGAATATTATATTATAGTTAATATTAAAATCATTTGGTTTATATTATTTAATATATTACAATTAATTAAATTCTTTATTATTTACACAAATATTGAATTGATAATACGATAATACTTAAAGAGTTTATTAAAAAAAACATGATAATAATAATAATAATAATAAATATTATTATTATAAATATAAATTTCATTAATTAATAAATAAATAAATAAATAATAAATAAATAAATTTATAAAAGAAAACAATAAAAAGTATACGTGCTATTTATTTATTTTTTTTTAAATCTATTTTATATATATATATATATGTTTTAAAATCAATGTAAAGTTTGTTCCATTTTTAATTTAATCTTATTAAAAATGGAACAATATATAATATTAAAATAATCCAAGAAATTTTATTAAAGATACTAAATGATTTAATAATTTATTAATTTTTATGAACAATAAACACATTAATTAATTATAACTATGGGATAAAGTTTTGTAAAATAAAAAAAGAGAATTAATTTATAAAAATTGACAGATGAAGCTGAATATAATATGAAAATTGAAGAATGTTACCCTTTTTTTAAATATTTTAATTTTCCACAATATTGTTGAAGAAAACTAAAACAAAAAAGAAAAAAAAGAAAAAAAAATTGAAAATTAAAAAAAAAAAATCAATTTTATTTTATTTCATTATTTTATTGCTTTATTTTATTACTTTATTTTATTATTTTATTATATTCTACTTATTAAATTCTATATATTAAATTGATATGCGTTTTTCATATTGATAACTTTTTTTTTTTTTATGTTTGTTTTATATTCTTTTTGAAAAAAAATAATTTTATTATTGTATATTTCTTTTAATATTAATATTTTTTTTTTTAAAATAATTTTTTTATAACAATATTATAATGAAGTTTTATTTTTTATTTTATTTTATTTTGTTTTTTTTATTATATATATATATTATTAATATTATTATTAATCATAATTATATTTTTATATTATATATATATATATTATATAATACTTCATTATGTTATTTTGCTATATTTTTTTTTGGTTAATAATATATTATATTCTATATTCTATATAAATTGTTACTATATAATGAATTCTATATAAATATTTTTTATTTTAATTTTTGTTTTTATTATTGAATAATATATATGTATGTGTAGGATATTTAATATTTAATAATTATGATAAATATAAATTTGTTAATATAAAGATATATTTATATTTATAAATAATGGTTTAAGCTTTAAACTTTTTAACCATTATAAAGAAATATAATATACCTACTTTTTTTTTTTTTTGATTATTTAATATTTTATGATTAGCTTGAGGTTGTTAGTTATTATATTATTGTTATTATTATCATTGCTATTATTATTGTTATTTTTATTATTATTATTATTATTATTATTATTATTATTATTATTATATTATTATTATTATCATTGCTATTATTATTGTTATTTTTATTATTATTAATATCAATATTAATATTATTATTTATTATTTATTTATTATTATTATTACTAATAAAAAAAAAAAAAAAAAGAATTGTTTAAAAAAAAATAATTTTATTTAAAAATTTTATAATCAACTTAATTGTTATTTTTATAAGTTAGATTAGTTAAATTAATAAATAAATTCTAATAAAAAAAAAACTTTTTTTTCTAAATAATTAATTAATATAATAAATAATAATAAAAAAAAAAACACATCTATATAACGTTTTAAATCATAAAAAGAAAGAAAAGAAAAAAAACTATTTAAAAGAAAAATAAAAAAATATATAAAAAAATTTTATAATAAAAAGAATAAAGAAAATTCAAAGGGTTGATGCTAACTTAATTAAAATGTCAATTAAAAAATTATAGAAAATAAAATATTATAATATATATAATAAATATATATAGAATGTTTACTGCATTATGAAATTAGATTTTGAAAATGCGCTTAAAAAAAATATTAAAAACTAAAAAAAAAAAAAATTTTTTTTTTACTTTGAAGTTTCTTCTAATATCTTTTTTTTTTTTTCTTTTCTTTTTTTTTCTTTTTTCTTCTTCTTCCTTTTTTCTTTTATGATTCAAAATTTAAAATGATTATTTGATTATTTATTAATTAATTAATTTGATTTCATTAATTCGTTTTTTTTTGTTTTTTTGTTTTTTGTTTAATATTACTATTTTCTTTTTCTTTTTCTTTTTTTTTTTTTTTTAAATGATATACTTAATATTTATAAATTATATCTATGTATATATTTATAATTTTTAATAATAATTTTTTTTTATAGTTATTTATTCTTTTATATTATTAATCTTAATTTTTTATTTTATATTTATATTTTTATTATTTTTTTATTATTATTAATTTTTTTTATTATTCTTTTTATATTAATTTGTATTAATTAAAATTACATTTTTAATGATAATATACAAGAAAAAAAAAAAAGTATTGAAATGAAATGAAAAATATGATATTCAATTTTGAATGTTTTTCATTTATATATAAAATATAATTTTCTTTTTTCTATCGTAAATTTTTATGAATTTATTCATTTCATTTCATTTTTTTTTTTTCTCCTGTTATTTTTTGATTTTCTCTTCTTTTTTCTTTCCTATTTTTTTTTTTTTTTTTTTTTAGATTTATATTGTTTTGTTATTAATTATAATAACAAAAAAAAAATGATATTTTATATATGATAATTATATGATAATTATGATTTAATAATGGTAATTATAATATAGTTTGAATGATTAGTGTTTTTTTTTCTTTTTTTTTTTTTTTTAAAAAAAAAAATTATATATATGAATTTAAAAAAGTATATTTTAAAAAAATATAAATTAAAAAGAATTTAATAAAAAAAAATATTTATATTTATATATAAAATAATAATAATATATATATATAAAGATATAAATATATATATAAAGTATATATTTATTTTATAAAAATGAATAATAAACCTCTTTTTTTTTTTTTTTTCTTTTTCTAATTTATATAATTAAAATAGAAAAAAAAAAAAAAAAAAAGTTTATTGTATATATATTTATATGTTTGTTTTGTTTGCTTAAATTAATATTGTAAATGTTAATAATAAATTTTTTTTTTTTAATGTTTTTGTTTTGTTTCTGTTCTTTTCTTTTTTTTTTTTTTTAGGGTTATTAATATAAAATTAATTTTAAAATTTGACTTGTATTGCTTGTATTTTTTTCTTTTTTTTTTTTTTTTTCTTTTTTTTTTTTTCATTTCTTTTATATATATTTATAGTATTAAATTTTAATTAGTTTGTATTTTTATTATATATTAACCATTCATAATATTCATAAAAAAAAAAAAAAAAAAAAAAAAGTAAAAGATAATAAAATATTAAATATAAATTAATAAATTTTGTTTTGATATGAAATATTAATTAATTATTTAAAAATACTAATGATTTATCAAAATTTTTATTATTGTATTTTTATTTTATTTTATTATTTTTATTGATTTTTTTTTTTTTTTTAAATTGTTTTTTCAATTCAAAAATAATATATTAAATTTCAAATTTATAACTTTATAAATTTTTATTTTATTTCTTTTATTTCTTTTTTTTTTTTTTTTTTTTTTTTTTTTTTTTTTTTTTTTTTTTATTGTTATTATTATTATTATTGTTTGTTTTGTTCTAATTATGTTTGATTTTGTTCCTTTTTTTTTTCTTTTTTTTTTTATTTATTTATTTCACTTATTTCTCATTCTTTATTGTTAAATTAATAAAAAAAGTATAAAATTATAAAAAAAAAAAAAAGAATTGATAATAAAATAATAAAAAAAAAAAAAAAAAAAAGGATATATTATTAAATAATAATAAGAAATTAAAAAAATGTTTTTTTTTTCCAGAAAAAAAAATCTAACATATATATAAAATATAATTTATCTCTAGCATGTTACTTTTATACATTTTACAACTTCATCAATAACTTCTTCTTTTTCTTCAACGATAGTTACACTTTCATCGTCTTCATTATTTAAATTATCTTCCTCATCTGTAAATTCTTCTATAATTTCTTCAACAACTTCTTCTTCAATAACTTCTTCAACTTCTTCAATGATTTCTTCTCCACTTTCACTATCGTCACTTTCATCCTCATCGTCCATGGTATCAAAATCAAAATTAATACAATTATTTAAAGGATTATTTTCAAGACAAGCTAAAAGTGGACAATTTTTATCAAGTTTTATTTTTTTATTGTCTTCATTATGTACTGTTTCATCTTCATCCTTTTCATTCATATGACTTAAATTAAAAGTTACTTTTTTACATTTTTTAACCGAAGTTTGAGTAATAGGAGTTAATGGAGATAAATATCCATTACTACTACTATAATTTGAAGAACTTATAGAAATTAAATCACTTAGGTCATCACCATCTTCACCTATAGAATTAGAATTAGTATCATATGAAGTATCTTCATCACTTAAAAGTTTACGATGAAGTCTTCTTAATTCATTTTCACTTTCTTCTGAATCTTCATCTTCAAGATCTTGACTCATACTCATGTTATCCAAAATACTTTCTTCATCTGAGGAAGAATTTACTTTACTTTCTAACCATAATGCAAATATTTTTGCTAATTCTCTTATATTCTTTCTTAATCCTATATAATAAATTTCATGACTACCAGAATCAGAAATATTACTCATGGATCTTCTTCTACGAACAACTGAAATAGGCATAGAGGATCCTGAAGCAGTTCTAGCATGACCACTACGACCTCCATGACTATTATTGGTTTTAGATTTTGTTGTTTTTGTTTTTGTTTTATTTATTTGTTCCATTTCATTATTTGTTTCTGATACTGATTCTCCTAATAAATCATTTTCAGTAGATTTCTTGGTATTATTATTGTAAACATCATTACCACCATAACTATTACTTCTTGTTAAATGAATCGTAGTATGTTCATTCAATGAAGAAGGATCAGCCTTAGTAGCATAATGTCCATCAATCATTTGACCAATACATTTACTGCCATCATTTTCCATATGATTTTTAATCGCTATTTTAAGATTTGAATTACTGTTATGATGTAAAGGTAATTTTGGAAGTACACAATTAATCGACGGAGTCATTGGACATGTTCCATGATTATTTGTTTCCTCAGAGTCTGGTATAAGATGATACCATTTTAAAATGGATTGTGGATCAACAAGTTCTAATTTATATATAGCCATCAAAATTCTAAGATGTTGTTGAAGACGTACAGAATTTTCTATACAAATATACTCTAATGAAACTAAAAGATTCATTTGATCTTCTTCCGTATCGGTATAATTAAGAATTAATGGACGATACCGTATAAATAAATTCTCAATGGCTTCATTATTCATTAATTGATCTTTAACTTCTAAATAATGAATTAATGCTTCTAATATTATACTTATGCAAGTATATGATGTAAAATTCTTTTTATCCATTTTTACATCTAAATCCATAAGAATGGATGAAGTACATAATTCAGAAACAATAGATTGATATAAACAATTATATGCTTCTTGACGTAAGATATATAATGGATTTTGTTCAGTTTTTCCATTTAATTCTAATTCATCATCTTCTTCATCTTCTTCCATGGTATCTGCCTGACGTCTTGCAAAATTATAATAAATAGAATCTTTTGGAATTTCACGTTGCGTTATACAAACTGCTTCTATATCGATATCTGATTCTGAATCAAATTCTGAATTAGAATCAGTACTCACATTAGAATCTGAGTCTGACTCTGAATCTGACTCTGACTCTGATTCTAAATTTGAATCACTACAAGATTCAGCATCAGAATCTTTAGCAAATATAAAATTTTCATCTTCACTACTATAATATAAATCTTCTGATTGATTATCATTTGAATTCTGTTTTTGAACTGATTCTTTTGCTTTATTATCTTTATCATTAACTGATGGTATTGAATCATCAAAAGTAAAAGTGTCAAAATTTTGAAGAGAAAATGTAGGTAAACTTAAGTTTGAGGAAGCTTTACCTTTAGAAGATGAAGCTTGTTTTATTTTCTTTTGTAGTTTATGAATTTTCTTCTTTAATAATCTTTCTTTATCCTCATATTTTATAATTTCTTGATCTTTCATATCTAATTCAAATTCTAATTTTTCTATTCGCTCATTATGACATTTTTCAACTACATATCTTGATTCACGTTCACGTTGAATTTCATTTTGAAGGGCTTTTAAAGTATCCTTTAAAATATCACGTTTTTGTTTCATAGCTTTATAACTTGTTTCAATACAACGATTTGAAATACGTACTGAAGTTAGTTGAGCCATTAATTGGTCTCCTTGTTGTTCAAGTTTATCTCTTTCATATGTTAATTCATCAATTTTACGTTTCATCAACCTTATTTCAGTTATTCTATCGCTAAGGTAGATAAACGTTTCAACTGGATTTATTACGATAAATATTAATTTGTCGATAACATTTGCTGTAATTATAAAGATATATTTAAAAGAAAGTGAAAAAAGAGAAAGAAGAAACGATACATCAAGATTATTATCATTTTTAGTGTTAGTATTAGTATTAGTATGACTTGATGTTGATTTAGTGAAATAGGATGAGGTTATTTGATTACTATTATTATTAATTCTGGTGGTTTTTGTCGTCACCATTCTTTTTCCAGAAGATGAAACTGACATAAATACAGATTGTGAACTATTATTACCATATGTCCTATAGTATGTTTGAACTGGTGGGTTACTATATGATGACGATGAAGTTGTTGTTACTGATTTCTCTGGATTTGCTGATGATTTTTGACGTGCAATTTTTCCTACAGAAAAATTTACTTGAGAAAAAACTACAGGTACTGAAATAGTTTGTGACTGCATTTTTCTATATTAAATTAAATAATAGTAAAAGATATAAAAAATGATATGACAAGCGAAAAATACAAGATATATAAAGTTTGACTTTTTACAATGAATTAATTCAACAAACTAATATTATTTACTTAAGAATATATATAATTAAAAAAAATATAACTTTGGTTATATAGATTAAATAATTATTTATTCTATTGTAAATTATGAATACTTTTTAAAAGGCTAGTTTACTAATTGTTAATATATGGTTTTTCTTATTATTACTATAAATATATACAAATAAGGATATAATAGATAACTTTATTGATATCAATGATTTTTTAATTATATAATATTATATATTTAATTAATTATTTGTTATCTTTGAAATCAATATGTTTAGCGTTTTTTTTTTTTTTTTAAATTTTTGTTTATTTATCGTTTTTTTATTTTTGTTTTTTGTTATTTCTTTTTCCAAAAAATAAAGTGTTTTGCTTTAATTATTTTTTTCCTTAATATTATTATTTTAAAAAAAATAAAAGATAGTATAAAATTGGTACTATGATATTTCTAAATTATATATATTTATAAAACAAACGTATTCAAGTATTTTTCAATTTTGTTTTATAAAAATGGTTATATTTTCTTTATTTTTTAAATATTATATTTAATTTATATTTAAAAAATTAAGAAAAAATAATCTTTTTTATAAACTATATAAAAACTAAATTTAGGTTATGTTTTATTTATGTTTTTATTATAAGTACGTTTTATTCTTTTAAATATTCTTTTTTTTTTCAAGTTATATATTTTTACTTAATAAACCATAAAAGTCTTGTGTAAACAAGTAATAACACCATAAAAATTGCCTAAATACATTTTTTAATTTTTAATTTGTTTTGAAAATATTTGTATTAAATTTTGTTTGTTTTTTAAATATAGATATATTTTTTTTCCTTTTTAAGTTTAATTTTTAAACTTTATGAATAATCTTTAAACTATTTTATTATTTTTTTAAAATAACCTAATTAAAATGTATAACTTATAAATAATTATTTTTTAATAAATAAATAATTTATCTATAAATTTATTTTGTTTTTTTATTTATAAATTGATTAAAAAAACTTTAATATTTTTTTATTTAAACTAATCTTAATCAACTAATTTAAACTATAAAATAAATAAAAAGAATATATATTTTTTAACTTTTTTTATAACTTTTTTGAATTAATAATTATTTACGTTAACTAATAATAAAATAGATTTTTTATTTTTATTATATTTCAATCTTTTATTTTTGAACAAATTAAAAAATTTTGATTTTATTATTTGTTTCTCTTTTATTTTAATTTTAAATTTTAGCTTATAATACAATACTTTATTTTTTTTAACTTTATTTTTATTAACACTTTAATTTTTATTTTGATCTTTTTATAATTAAATTTTCTTTTTTTTTGATTTTTTTTTTTAAACTATTTTTATATTTATTTATTATTATAATTATTATAATAATATTTATTTATTCATATTTATTCAAAAAAAAATTTTTTTTTTTTTTGATAAAAGAAATAAAAAAAATAATTTTTACAAAAAAAAATTTGAAAATTTAAAAAAAGGAAAGATTTTTTCATATTTATATGAATTTTGGTTTTATAATATTTATTATATTAAATATTTATATATTATAAATATTTAATATTTTTTATAATTATAAATAAATAAATAATAATTATTCATATTAATTTAATTAAAAAATAACATTTAATATAATTATTTATTAGTCATTGTTTTATTTATGTTTTTATTTATTATTCTATTTATTGATTGTTTATTATTCTATTTATTTATTTATTTATTATTATATTTATCTATTTATTTATCTATTTTCTATTTATTTATTTATTTACTTTTCATTTAATAAAAATAATTTTTTTTAATAAATATTTATTTATGTAAAAAAAAAATATTTAAAACCATTATATGAAATTTTTTATTTATTTAAATTTATTTGTTTATTATATTTAAATTATAAATAATATAAATACAATAAATAATATATTGCTTAAATATAAATTATTTATTATTTATTTATTTTTTATTTATTTATTTATTTATTTATTTATTATTTATTTATTTACTTTATTATTAATATTTATTTATTTATATTTATTTATTAATAATAGATATATTAATTTATCATTTAATTCTAACCTATAATTATAATCAACGTTTTTAGTCTATATATATTTTTCTTTATTCTTCTATTTCTACAATATATTTATATTATATACTATTGATAATATTAAAGTTCAATATATTATAATATATTACATTATATACATAATATAATAAATAATATAAAACTTTTTTTATTCAAAATTTTAATTAAATTAATATTTAGTCATCAATTCATTAAACTATATTTATTAATAAATTTTATTATTAAAAGATATATTATAATATAAAGTTATATATTATTTAAATATATTAATATATATTTGGAATATAAATTCTATTTATTAGAATATATTATAAATTTATATAGAAATTTAGGGTTATTCCTTTCTTCCACAAACATTTTTATATTACAATATATTAAAATTAATTAATTCTTTACATTCCCTAATATATAATATTAAATAGGATTAATTGGTAAAGTAAAATATTAACTATCGTATTAATTATTTGAATCAGTTTTGTAACCATAAATTATTTCTATTAATAATTTTATTTTATATATTAATAATAAAATAATTAAATACAAAAAAACAAAAAAAAACAAATAAATAAATATTGTTTTTTTTTTTTTTTTTTTTATATTTTTGTTTAAATAAGGCATAATAAAAAAAAATAGGGTAAATTATGTAAGAAAAAAAAAATAATAAAAAAATTTTTTTTAATATTTTATTATTAATGAATAATAGATCAATTTATTTAATACAAATATGCTTATTTATTTTGTACTTATGACCTATTTAATTAATGAATGTACATTACATTTAAGTTATGTACATTAAAAACATTAAATCTTTTGACAATAATTTTTTCTTTTGAGGATAAAAATAAAATGATTTAATTTAAATATTATTATATATTATTATATATTATTTCATAATATATATCATATATAAAATGTAATATATTATATGATACATTATATGAAATAATATTAATTTTTAAAAAAAAATAATAAATAAATAAATCAATAAATTTTTAAACAAAAACGGTTTTATTAAAAAAAAACTTATTAATTAATTAATTAGAGACAATAATTAATAAGTTATTTATATATATAAAATACTAATTATTAGTATCAATATACACAGTATGTATTAATAATAAATTTTGATAATAACCTACTTGACCTGATTTATTTCCATAATCATAGAGGTTTACTAATTCTTCCATAATAAAAAGATATGATGAGAGTTGATAATAATGAATAATAATAATAGTTAATAATAATAATAATTATAATAATAATAATAATTAAATATAATAATAATAATAATAATAATTAATAAATAATAATAATAATAATAATTAATAAATAATAATAATAATAATAATAATATTTTTATAATTTAAAAAAAAATATATATAATAGTAATTATATAAATAATAGTAATTATAATAATAATACTAATAAATAATAATTCATAATAATGAATATACTCATAATTAAATTAATAAATAACACTATATAATGTAGAATTTTTTATAATTAGATGTTTAGTTTTTATTTATAATATAAAGTATTATAAATGAAAATACTTTAGTTTAATAAAAATTTTTTTTCTGTATTTCATGTTTTCTGTTTACTAAAATATTAATTTTACGATGATTATATGAAATATATTAATTTTATGATGATTATATGAAATGTTCTATAATTCTTTTTTTTCTTTTTTTTCTTTATTTTTTTATTTTTTTATTTGATTTGATTTTATTTTTAAAACAAAAAATAATTTCATTTTATGTAAATCTTTGAGTTTTAATTAATACTTTTTTAAAAATAAACTTTTTTTTTTATTTCTATTTTAAACATTATTATGTATTTATTGAATTAATTTATTAATTTATTAATTAATTAATGTATTTTTTTTTATTATTATTATTTTATATTTTATAATTTTATATTTATAATTTTATATTATTTTATATTATTTTTTATCATTAATTAATGCATTGGTTATGTATTATCAACATGAACATTAACTTATTAATACTTGTACAGTACAATACATTAAAACATTAACATTAACTTATTATTATTACTTGTACAGTACATTAAAGATGTAAATTTATATTACATTATACAAAATAAAGATATTCAATCTATTACTACATAGTTGAATATGTAAGTATGTTAAGTACGTACAATTGTCTAAATATGTGAATGTATCAGTAAAAAAACATTAATTTATGGAAAAAAAGAAAATAAAAGTGTATTTAATATCAAAGTTGAAAAGAAGAAAAAATAAACATTTGTGCTTAGTCCTTAGTTTAGAAAAAAAAAAAAGTTAATAAATATAAAAGAAGAAAAAGAGGAGTAAGCTAGAAAAGAATTTTTTAATATTAAAGTTAAATTAATATAGAATTTTGTTTAATATTTATTTTATAAAATTTTGTTAATTAAAAACTAAAGTGACACTTTTATATTTATTATTAAATTTACTTGGAAACTATAGTTTCTATATTAAAGATTATATAATTATGTAGTATGTATATTATTGAAATCTTTAATAAATTTGAGAAAAAAGACAATAAGATTATTATGGAAAACAAAATATTTTTCAAAATAAATAGTAAAACCTTAATTCTATTTATTTATTAATGGTACAAATAATAAAGTTATAATATATAATCTATTAACTATATATACAAAAGTTGGATAGATTTTTCATTTTTTTTTTCTTCCTTTTTTTCATTTTTCAATCAGATACTACATAAATATATATTCTTTAATTTTCATTTTTTTTTTCCTTTTTTATTTTAATTTATAAATGTGTTAAATATATTTATAATAAAAATTTGACTATAATGAATTGTTTATAGTAAAAATTTTCCTAAAAGTTTTTATTTATATTGGAAATTATCATAAATAAAAAAGTATTTTTAATAGCTTAAAATTGAAAAGAAATCATTAAAACTTAAATACATATTGGTTTATATTTTATTTCTTTTTTTTTTTTTTATATTTATATCAAATAAAGTAATTGTATATTTAATATAACCTTAATCTTATTCTTATTAATATTTTATGGGAATATATTTTATAGGAATTTTATTAAATTTTTTTTTTTTGTCTATATAGAAATAAAATAATGAAAAATTTTCATGGCATTAGTATTATGATTTGGAATAT
Organism: Anaeromyces robustus; assembly: GCA_002104895.1. Lineage (NCBI taxonomy): Eukaryota > Fungi > Neocallimastigomycota > Neocallimastigomycetes > Neocallimastigales > Neocallimastigaceae > Anaeromyces > Anaeromyces robustus. The sequence goes on along the minus strand of MCFG01000126.1, from coordinate 69,524 downwards.
TTAATTTGGAATAGCGATTAATTATTTATTGATTTAATAAATAAATAAATAAATAAATAAATAAATAAATAAATAAATAAATAAGTAGATAAATAAAAAAAATAAATATATAAATATATAAATATAAAAATAAGTTAATAAATAAATAAATAAATAAATAAATAAGTAGATAAATAAAAAAAATAAATATATAAATATATAAATATAAAAATAAGTTAATAAATAAATAAATAAATAAATAAATAAATAAATAAATAAATAAATAAATAAATAATTAAATAATTAAATAAATAATTAAATAAATAATTAAATAATTAAATAAATAATTAAATAAATAATTAAATAAATAATTAAATAAATATATTTAATATGAATTCAAGACTCTCTGATGAATGATGAATCAATTGCTTCATATATTTTGTGTTTCTATTTATTTTATTTTTATTATTGTTAAGGTGTTTACAAAAGAAATTATCATTCGAAATGTAGAAAATGATTTATCAAATTTAAAAACCATTGTTCAAGAAAATCAACGTGATGGGGAATTAATATTAAAATTTATAGATAATTATTATAACATGACTTTAGTTGGTTATGAATTTGCTATATCAGTAGAGTCAAATATTTCTTTTATAGGAAATATTAATGGAACTATATTTGATTTTAATAATGATAGAAAAGGTCGAATTAGTATTTTTAGTAATGGAGATAGAAAAGATACCATAAAAATGGAAAATCTTATTTTTAAAAATTATAGTGTATTCGGTGGAATGATTAGTGGAGCAGCGGTATTTTATATTGCTTCAAATTCAATAAATAATTTTTATATATTTAAAAATTGTACTTTCATAAATATAACTCATAATATTTTTAATGGAGATATTCGTTGTGGTAAACAAGACATTTATGAGCCTAATATATTAATATCTAATTGCAAATTTTAGTAATATGTTTATCTTTTATATCATATTAATAATTATATTTAATTATTATAAATATTTTTTAAATGCCTTCATATTTATCTGAATAAAAATTAATATATTTATTATTTTTATTTTATATGAAATATTATATTAGTAATAATACTGAAAAATTATTTCGTTTTAATGGGAACCCTAATTATTCTTATACGGATATGAATAAATGTTTGAAAATAAAAATTAAAGATAGTTATTTTGATAATAACAGAGGATTATTTTCACTCCAAAATACATACACTACAATAGATAATTGTATTAAAGATATATATAAACTTTTTTTTTTATAATTATTAATTTAAAATGTAAAAAATAAATTTTAATATAATATAATTAAAATAATAAATTATATTTATATAATTATAAAAATTTCAGGTTATTTTACAAAAATACAAAAAAATTTAGAAGAAAAAACAAAAGGGGCTTTATTTCATTCAGAATCGAAATATGAATATTTAAGTATTATAAATTCAAAATTTGAAAATATTGACATTATAGATAATATAGGATTAATTTATGGTGAAGGACTATCATTAGAGTATATATTAAATATGTTAAAATTAATCAAATATTATATTTTTTTTTTTTAAATTAAATATTAAAATATATTAAATATATTAAAAAAAAAAAAAAACAATTTATATTTTTATTATTATTGATAATAATACTATATATATATATATTTTTATATTTTTATTTTATTTATATTTATATATTAATTTATTTTTGAAAAGAATAAAAAACACAACTTTTGATAATTGTTACTCAAATTCTGGTTTTTTATTTGATATATACAAACATTATGATGATAAAAAGATAACAATCGAAAATACAACATTTTCTAGTATATATATATAAATATTTTCTATATATATTTATATATTTTTTATTTTAATATTAATATTAAATAATAATGAATTTTTTTTTTTTTTTTTTTATTTTTTTTTTTTATCTTATATAATATAGAAACTTCATCATTATTTCAGGGGGATTCATGTAAATATAATATTACAAATTCAACTTTTGAAAATATTAATATAAAAAATTCAAATCCATTTTTATCAAATTCAAAATATTCATTTTTTTCAATTTCTGATACAATTTTTAAAAATATAAGGTAGATTGATAATAATTTAATTCTTGCATAAATATTGATTATTTCTATATAAAATGTATTTTATTTTATTTTATATATGTACTTGTAACTTATTCTACTTTACTATTTATTTTTTTTATTATTTTATTTTATTTTATTTTATTATATTATATACTTTTATATTATATATATGTAATATATAATATTAATTTTTATATATATGAATTTATATATATACATAATTAGTCTTGAAAGTAGTTTATTTGGTGAAGAATCAACTTATAATATAAATAATGTTGAATTAGAAAATATTAAATCCAATTCAAAAGCTTTGCTATATTTTTTATATAAAAATATTTCAATAAATAATCTTAATATCAACAATATAACATGTAATGGTGATAATGGATATGCTTCATTTTTATTATTTGATTCTGGAGAGGAGTTAAAAAACTTAACAATTAATAATCTAAAAGCTGAAAATAGTTTATTTAATGGTTCATTTATTAAAATAAAAGGTGAAACTAACGATATTTCATTAAAAGATTCAATTATTACGAATAATATTTCATATGGATCTATCATTAAAAATACATCAAAAAAAGTATATATCTATATATATATATATTATCAATACTTTAATTATTATTATTATTATTATTATTATTATTATTATTATTATTATTATTATTATTATTATTATTTAATAATATTATAATAATTATAATTATTATAATTATTATAAATGATTTATTAATCTATATATATATTATTATTAATGAATGATATCTATATATTTGTTTATATCTTTATATAGACAAAGACCGTTATAAATAATGTTAAATTCAGTAATAATCATAATAAAAGCAAATATGATTGTGGAAGTATCTATTTTGAAAATAATATAGATATAAGTATAACAAATTCTGTTTTTAAAAATAATGTAGTTAGAGAAAATGGTGGTGCAATGTAAAAATTGAAAATATTTTTCTTTCTTTCTTTAAAAATAAGAATTTTATTACATAAAATTAATATTAACAAATATAATATATATATATATATATATATTTTTTTTTCATTACATATAATTTATTATAACTTTAAACTTTATTAGTTGCATGAAAAAAATAATGAATTTAGAATTTTATATAAATTCAAATTTATTTAAATTAAATAGAGCTTTAGATGGAGGTGCAATTTATTTAGCAGATAATTCTAATGATAATAATAATGGTAATAACAATAATATCACCTCTATTAATATGGAAAATAATATTTTTGAAAAAAATCATGCTGAAAATTTTGGAGGAGCAATATGTACAAAATATAAAATGTTTTACTTAGCTAAATTTAAAAATAATACTATTAAAAATAATAATGCTGGAATATTAGGTGGTGGAGTTTTTACTCAAAGTATAATGAATAAAAATATTATTGATCAGCGAAAAGTAAAGTTTATAAATAATACAATTTCTAATTTAGTAGAAAATTATGTATCAGAACCATCTTATATTACATTAGTTAATTCAAATTCTAATCAAATTATTACTGGTGATTATTTTCCATTAATATTTACTTTATATGATGCATATGGCAATATTGTCCAAGATGTATCAAAATATTATTCATCAATTACATTAAGATTAGAATTAAAACTAAAAAAAGAGAATAACACTAATGATAAAAATAAAGAATCTAAAATATTTTTAATAGGAAATTTAGGTTCATTTGTAAATGGTAAATAATACAAATAAATAGATACAAAAACAAAAAAATATGTATAAATATATATTAAAGCCAAATGAAAAAAAAAAATGAATATATATATATGTATAAATATTATATGAAATATTATAAGAATTAATTAATTAATTAATTAATAATCATAATAATTTTTAAAATATATATTTAATAATAAAGGCAAATGCGATTTTAATAATCTTAGAATATATGCAGAACCTAATATTTATACTTTAAATTTATATATTGATAATTATAATGGTAAAATTGACTTAAGGTTTGATGATATAATAATTAACGTTAATGATTGCAATGAATTTCAAATAAAAAAGTATGATCATCGTGGTTTTTATTATTGTGAAAATCCAATATGTAGAGAAAGTTGTCCAACGTTACTTTCTTATTATAAGAAAAATAATGAATTTTCAAATAATGAAGTTTCAGCAATATGTAAACCATATAATAGAAGTTTACCTATTAATGATATTGATAAAAATATATGCATTTGTTTACCAGGATGGAGTGGTTATAATTGTGATACTAAAATATACGTTAATTTCGAGTAATATATAAATAGATGTTTTTTTTTATTATAATTTGATATTATTATTAGTTATTTATTATTAGTTATTTATTATTAGTTATTTATTATTAGTTATTTATTATTAGTTATTTATTTATTTATTTATTTATTTATTTATTTATTATTATTATTATTATTATTATTATTATTATTATTATTACTACTACTACTACTACTATTATTATTATTATTATTATTATTATTATTATTATTAATTTAAATTATAAAATTTTACTTTTTTTAATACACTATTAGGAAAATCAATAAAGTGATAATAATTATTGTTATATTGATTGTAATAATGATAGCATTATATATAATATTTATAACAATTAATAGGAAGAAAAAAATTATTATTGATATAGGATTTATATATATATTTTTATTTTCTCTTGGTATAATGATATATTTTATTAGTAATATATTTTTAACATATACAACTTATATTAAATGTTCACTAAATTATCTACTTAAACATATTGGCATTTCATTATCAGAAACAACATTATATATAATGGTTACATTAAATTTTGAATTAGGAAAAGGAAAAAGTTATATAAGAAGAGAAAGCACTAAATTTAAATTTGATATTAATAATGAAAACAATAATGAGAGTAAAATAATAAAATCAAACGTTATTTCTAATGAATCTCCTTTAAATATGGAAGTTCATGTTATAAAAAATGATATTTCATTAGATTCAATACTATTTGAAAATGATTTACTTATAAAAAAAATAAAGAAAGTGACTTCATTTTTTATAGAAGTATATATTATTTATATAATCTATATAATATTTTTAATAAGTTCAATTTTTTATTGTTTAAATATTAATAATATTGAAGAAGTTCAAAATCATGATGGAATATGGTCATTCAAATGTATTCTTGAAGAACATGATTTATTTTTAAATTCAATTGATTTCATTGTTTTAATTGTCATAACATTTAAAGGAAATCGAACACTTCAACATGAATGTGTATTTAATTATACAAAATACATTACTTATTCTTCAATGGCTGGACTCCTATTAGGGCCAATCATAAATGTAAAAAAAAAAAAAAAAGAAAGAAAAGAAAAATAAATTAATAATACTATAATTTTTTATTACTATTTATTTGTCTATATAATAATATATAATATATATTATATTATTTATTTATTTATTTAAATATATTTAATAGATTATCAGTTATTCTACTTTGAACGGAGAACAGTATAGTAAAGTCAATTTAAACTTTATTTTAAATTCTCTATGTTATTTTTTAATATTTATTCAAATATCATGGGATCAAATATATTATATAATAAAAAAAGGAGGAAATAATCCATGGAAGTATTTTATATTTAAAAAGCATGAAGAATGTCTAATACATCATTCAGAATTCTGTGGATGTGGATTAAATATACCAAGAGATAATTTAAATATTAGTATAAATAGATCCATCAATTATTATAAAATTTTTTCAAAATTATTTGAAATAAAAGATGGAAAAATTAAATATATTAGTACAAACACAAAAATTAAATATTTACAAGAATAAAGATTATTCTATTTTAATAAAATTTTAAAAAAAAATTAAATAAATAAAGATTATTTATTTAATTTTTTTTAAAATTTTATTAAAAAAAATAAATAAAGATTATTTATTTAATTTTTTTTAAAATTTTATTAAAAAAAATAAATAAATTAATAAATAAATAAATAAACCTTTATAAATAAAAGGTTAGAATTATTTACATAATTTTTGGTTTTTTCAATAAAAATATAATTTATTATTTATTTTTATAAGTTTTGCCTTTAATAAATAAAACATTACATAAAATTTTTTTTGGTCAACAGTTTAAATAATAATATTTTTTTTTTTTTAAGATTAATTCATTTTTGGAACAATTGTATAATTATTTAAGTAGTATTCTTTTTTACAATAAATAATAAAGATTTTAAACTTATACTATATAAGAAAACATAAATTAATTATTATATCTATAATACGGAAAATTAAAAATTTTTAATTTTTTTTTAATCATTTCATATATTAATAAATAAATAAATTTATAAATATATATATATCAATGAATATAATTTTAATAATATGAATTCAAGAATAATGATATGAATGATGTATAAATCACTTCAATATATATTTGGTACCTGTTTTTATTTTATATTATGTTATATTGTTAAAATTTATTCAAAAGAAATTATCATTCGGAATGGAGATTATAATTATTTAAATTTAAAAAGTTTTATAAAAGATAATCAATATGATGGGGAATTAATATTAAAATTTATTGACAATTATTATGACATGACTGTTCATGGTTTTGAATTAACAATTAATGTTGAATCAAATATTTCTTTTATAGGAAATATAAATGGAACTGTTTTCGATTTTAATTATGACAGAAGAGGTCAATTTCTTATTCAATGTATAAGGGATAAAGGAGATAAATTAACATTTGAAAATATAATTTTCGAAAATTATAGACCTAATGAAGGAATTATTAGTGGAGCATCAATACTATATATAAATTCATTTTATATTAATTTTTATATAATATTTAAGAATTGTACTTTCAGAAATACATTTCATAATATTATCAGTATAGATACAAACTGTGGTAAACAAGACAATTATGAACCTAATTTAATTATAACTAACTGCAATTTTTAGTAATTATTATAAATTATATTATCTATAAATAGTTTTTTTTTTTTTTTTTATAATAGATATACTCATACATTAATATACATCTTATTTATATTGAAATAAAAATTAATATATATAAATATACCAAATATATTGATATATATTTTATTAGTGATAATACCGAGAGATTAATTATTATAAATGAAAATCCTAATTATTTATATATAGATAAAAATAAATGCTTCAAAGTAAAAATTAAAGATAGTTATTTTAATAATAATAGAGGATTATTTGTTAACCAAAATTCATATACTGCTATAGAAAATTGTATATAATATAGTATAATAATATAATATAATAATATAATATAATATAGTATAATTAATATAAAAGTTATTTTTGTACATCATATTTAAATTAATATAATATTAAGGTTATTTTACAAATATACAAAAAGATTTTAATGAAAGAACAAAAGGTGCATTTTTCCATTCAGAATCTAAAAATGAATATTTAAGTATTTTAAATACAAAATTTGAAAATATTGATATAACAAGTAATATAGGTTTAATTCATGCTGAAGGACTTTCATTAGAGTACAGTATTCAAAAAATATCATCTTATATATTTTATAAATTATATTATTATTATTATTATTATTATTATTATTATTATTATTATTGTTGTTGTAATTGCTATTATATTTTGTATTTTATATTTTATATTTTATTTTATAATAATTATAAGTATTATATTATATTTTTGTATTTATTTTTATTAATAGAATAACTAATACAACATTTACTAATTGTTATTCAAAGTCTGGTTTCTTATTTGATATTTACAAGCATCCTAGCAATAAAAAAATAATAATTAAAAATGCAATATTTTCAAGTAATAATTAAAAATTAATATAATATAATAATAATATATTAATCTTACTTTATTATATAAATAATAATATATTAATCTTACTTTATTATATAAATAATAATATGTATATCATTTATTTTTATTATTATTATTTTTATCTTGCATCTTTTTTTATCATAGAAACTTCATCATTATTTCAGGGTGATTCATGTAAATATGATATAATGAATTCTATTTTTGAAGATATTAAAGTAAAAAATTCAAATCCATTTTTGTCAAATTCAAAATATTCAGATTTTCTTATCTCAAATACAGTTTTTAATAATATAAGGTAAATGATGATTTAATTTAAATATATATATATAATTTATATTTATATTATTATTATTATTATTATTATTATTATTATTTTTGTATTATATATATTTATATATATAATTTATATTTATATATTATTATTATTATTACTTTTATATTATATATATATAAAATTCGAACATATATATATTTTAGTTTAGAGGGAAGTTTATTTGGTGAAGAATCAACATATTATATAAATAATGTCAATTTAGAAAATATTAAATCAAATTCAAAAGCAGTATTATATTTTTTATATAAGAATATATCAATAAATAATTTAAATATCAAAAATATAACTTGTAATGGTGATGATGGATATGCTTCATTTTTATTATTTGATTCTGGAGAAGAAATGAAAAAATTAACAATTAATAATTTTTACGCTAAAGATGGTTTATTTAATGATTCGTTTATTAAAATAAGAGGTGAAACAAATGAAATTTCATTAAATGATTCAACTATTAAAAATATCATTTCATATGGATCAATAATTAAAAATGAGTCAAAAAAAGTAATAAAAATATTTTAGATATTATTTAGTTATCATTATAATAATAATTTATATTTGATATTTTTATTAATATAGTATATTATAATAACGATAATAATAATGGTTATACTTTTAACAAATTTTTATTAAAAATTAAAATATGTGTTATTAATATATTTATTTATATATTATATATATAGACAATATCTATCATCAATAATGTAAATTTTAAAGATAATATTAATCATAGCAAATATGAATGTGGAAGTATTTATTTTGAAAATAATATAGATATAAGTATAACAAACTCTTATTTTAAAAATAATCATATTAAAGATAATGGTGGTGCAATGTAAAAATTGGGAAATAAAATTTTTTTTTTTAAAAATAGTTTTTATTATTATAAAAAAATATTAATAAATATCTATATCTATATATATATATATTACATACTCTTTATAATAACAAAATTAGTTGCTTAAAAAGAATTATGAATTTAAAATTCAATTTAAATTCAAATTATTTTAACTTAAATAAGGCATTAGATGGAGGTGCAATTTATTTAACGGATAACATAAATAATAATAATAATAATAATAATGAATTAAATAATAATTATACCACTGATATTAATATAGAAAATAATATATTTAATAAGAATTATGCTAAAAATTTTGGAGGTGCAATATGTTCAAGTTATAAAATGTTTAATTTAATTAAATTTAAAAATAACACTATTAAATATAATGATGCTGGAATAATGGGTGGTGGAATTTTTTCACAAAATATAGTGAATAAAAATATTATTGATCAACGGAAAATAAAGTTTATAAATAATACAGTTTCTTCTTCAATAGAAAATTATACATCAGAACCATCATATATTACATTATTGAATCAAAATTCTAATAATGTAATTACTGGTGATTATTATCCAATAGTGTTTACTTTATATGATGCATATGATAATGTTATCAAAGATGTAACCAAATATTATTCAACTATTATGTTAAGACTAGTATTAATACATAAACATGAAGATAATGTTGATGATGATAAAAAAGAAAATGAAATTAATGATTACAGTAAATATAAAAAAACAGAAACTTTTTTGACAGGAAATACTGGATCATTTTTAAATGGTATAAATTAAATAAATAAATTAAAATAAATAAATCAATAAATCAATAAATCAATAAATAAATAAATAAATAAATAAATAAATAAATAACAATGGATAAATTATATAATAGAATCACTGAAAAAAGTTATTATAAAAAATAAATTCATCATTTAATAATATTTTTATTTAATATTTAAATATATTAATATTTAATAATATAGGTAAATGTGAATTTAAGAACCTTAAATTATATGCGGTACCTGATATATACATTTTAAAGTTATATATTGATAATTATAATGGTAAAATAGATTTAAGATTTGATGATATAATAATTAAAATTAATGATTGTGATGAAAATCAAATAAAAAAATATGATAACCATGGATTATACTATTGTGAAGATCCAATATGTAGAGAAAGTTGTCCAACTACATATTCTCTTTTTAAGAAAAAAGAAGAGAATATAGATGATATATACACTAATTACGAGGTTTCAGCAATATGTAAACCATACAATAGAAGTTTACCTATTAATGATCCTAATAAAAATATATGTAGTTGCTTACCAGGATGGGATGGTTATAACTGTGATACTAAAATATACATTAGTTTTAGGTAATGTATAAATAGTTAATTATTATAAATAATATATTTTTTTTAATAATTTAACTAATTTTATTCAATTATTATTTTATATATTAAATGAAAATTTCCCAATATTATAATTTTTTATGTTTTAGGAATATATATAAAGAAATAGTGATAGTTGTTATTTTAATTGTAATGATCATAATGACATATATAGTATTTATAACAATTAAAAGAAAAAAAGATATCATTGTTGATATAGGATATAAATATATATTTTTATTTTCTCTTGGCATATCAATTTATTTTATTAGTAATCTTTTTTTAACATATACAACTTATACAGAATGTTCATTAAATTATATATTTAAACATATTGGTATTTCATTATCAGAGGTAGTATTATATACGATGATTACGTTAAATTTTGAAATAGGAACAAGTAAACATGTTATGAAAGGAGATGATACTATAATGAATAGTGGAAATTTTGAATCAACTTTTGATGAAAGTTCATTAATAATAAAATCAAATATTAGTATCATAAGATCTGAAGATAGAAAAATGGAAAATAATAAAACAATCTCAGCTAATGAATATAATGCTGATAATATTATTAAAAAAAGAATAAAGAAAATCAGTTCATTTTATATAGAATTAGTACTAATTTATGGTCTTTATTTAATATTTATGTTATATACTAGTATATATAATATAAATACTAACAATATTAAAGAAATTCAAGATTACAGTGGAAAATGGTCATACCAATGTGTTCTTGAAAAATATGATTTATTTTTGAATTCGATTGAACTCACTGTTTTTATTGTTATGATATATAAAGGAAATCGAACACTTCAATACGAATGCGTATTTTCATATACAAAAAATATTACATATTCATCAATCACTGGTGTCTTATTAGGACCTTTGATTAATGTATTATTATTATTAATATTATTATTATTAATATTATTATTAATATTATTATTATTATTATTATTATTATTATTATTATTATTATTATTATTATTATTATTATTATTATTAATTTTATTATTATTATTATTGTTATTATAAATATAATTATTCATATATACATTATTAATATATTTTAAATTTAGGTTTTCGGTTATACCATTTTAGATAAAGAACAATATAGTAAAACCATTTTAAATCTTACTTTTAATTCATTTTGTTATTTCTTAATATTTATACAATTATCATGGGATAATATATATTATATTATAAAAAATCAAGATATTCCATGGAAATATTTTATATTTAGAACACATGAAGAATGCTTAGTACATCATTCATTTTCATGTGGATGTAAATTAGAGATGAAAAAAAAAGAATTCGAAACTAATATACACACATCAATTAATTCTTATAAAATATATTCAAAATATTTTGAAAAAAGAAATGGAAAAATAAAATTTATTGATACTGATACTAAAATTAAATACTTGAATATTCAAGCCAATAAATAAAATAAATAATAAATTTTAAATAAAAAATAAATATATATTTAAAAAAAATTAAATTAATTTTGATTTTGTTTATATTATTTTTTTTTCATACTTTTTATACAATCCTTATATTTAATAAATAAAGTTAACAAGTTATATATAAAAAAAAGTATTTATCATTAAAAAATAAAATATAGAATATTTATTATTTTATTATTGCTATTCTATATATTATACATATATAAATATTATTATATATATTTAATATAATATTTTTAAATTTAAAAATATTATATATAAAAATGAATTTATTCATTTTTATATATATTATTTGGTTAATGTATTATAAATTTAATTTTTATCTTTTCATTCTTTTTTTTACCATCTTAGTTTCATAAAATCTAAATAATTAATATATTCTTTTTAAAAAGTTACTTTACATTCATTCTTTCCATCTTCTCTTTTATTATAAGAGAAAATAGAAGAAATTATTAATAAAGTTAGAGTTAAAATAATAGATTTCATTTTAAAAAAGTCAAAAAATAAATAATGATAGTATTTTTAATTTGTGAAACATTTTTTAAGTACTGTTACTGGTAATAATTTAATTAATTCTTTTGGAGAAAACTTAATAGTAAAAATAAATAATTATTTATTAAAAGTAGTTTTTTTTTAAAATATATAAAAATGTATTTTCTTTTTAATTTATTAAAAATAATAAAATATAAATAAATAAATAAAAAAATAAAAATAAATAAATATTGTAATTGTTTTAAAAGATATTTTTTTGTTTATTATTTTTATTATTTTTAATTATTATTATTATTATTAATATTATTATAATTATCATTATTGTTATTATTATGAATACCAAATATAATAATATTTGGTATTCATGAGATATTTAAATATATATATGATTAATAAATTGTTTTCATATTCATATATATAGATAGATTTCATATTAACTTTTTAGATAATGATTTATATAAAAATATGAAATGGACAATGAAATATATACTAAGATATATTTATATTATACTGTTTTTTTTAATTGATACTAATAAAAAGATTTATAATTTTTTTATTTATTTTTACTTAAGGTATTATATATTTTTAAACATAATTAATAATTATTTTTTATAATTATTATTAAAATGTATAATAATTTAGCAAATAAATATACATTTCATATTGACTTTCTGAATAATCCATATGAAATGCTTTATTTTTATTATGACATTATGTTAACATATATTATATAAATATAGATTATGAAAATATTTATACTTTTATATTGTATTCTTTTTTAATGTACATACTTTAAAAGAATTTAAAATAAAATTTATTAATATATATACAAATATATACATAAAATATGATTAATAGATTAAACTTGCTTTTATTTATTCTCTAAAAGCTTTTTAATACTATAGTAGGTATCCATTTCGTATTGACTTTCTGGATAATAATGATAATTTTCGTTAATAGTATGAAGAGATTGATTATTAAAATCATGACAGTTAATATCTGCGCCTGCATCAATTAATATTTCTACAATTTCAACCATTCCTTTTTTAATTGCAATAATTATAGGTTTATACATATTTACATTAGCATTATTGTTTAGTAAACATTTAACAATTTCAATATTTCCATATTCAATTGCTTCTATTAAAGGTGTTTTATTAATAATAGATTTATTAATATCAGCACCACTTTGTATTAAATATTTTATTATGAAGATATTATTTACTTTAATTGCTGCCATTAAAGGAGTTTCACTATTATTATCTTCTAAATTAACATCAGCTCCATAATCAATTAAATACTTTACATAATTTATTTTATTCATATAAATGACAGAAATTAAAGGTGTATAATTTAATCTACCTTTATTGACATCAGCTCCACAATCAATTAAATATTCAGTAATATCCATATGGTTATATATAAGTGAAGAATTGATTGGTGTACAATGTTTACTATCTTCTTTATTAACATCTGCTCCATGATTAATTAAATATTTAATAATATTTTTATTATTTTTTGATATAGCCATATTTAATGATAGATATCCCCATCTCGTGAATTGATTTATATCTACTCCACAATCAATTAAATATTTAGTTAAATTATAATTATTATTTTTTACTGCTAAATAAAGTGGAGAATAATTAGATTGTCCTGTATGATTAATATCTGCACCACACCCAATTAAATATTTAGCTATTAATTCATTATTATTGTTAATGGCAATTATTAAAGGTGGATAACCTGATTGATTTTCTTTTAAAATATTGGCTCCACATTGTATTAAATATTTCACTAGTTTGATATTTTTATTTTTAATGGCATTTATTAAAGGTGTATTTCCATATCGGTCTAACCTATTAACATCAGCACCAAGTTCTATTAAATATTTTACTATATTAAATTTTTTAGATTCTATGGCAACTGTTAATGGAGTATCACCTAAACTATTCTCTCTATGAATATCAGCACCATGATCAATTAAATAGAATACAATATCTAATTTTTTTTTATTTTCTATCGCAAATATTAATGGAGTATTACCTGTTTTATTTTCTTGATTAACATTGGCACCAGACTGAATTAAATATTTAATTATATTTAAATTGTTTACTTCAATGGCAGTAATTAATGGAGTATATATTTTATTGAAATTTATATTTACTTCCGCTCCAGCATGAATTAAATATTTTGTTATATCAAAATTATTATTTTTAATGGCTATAAACAATGGAAAGATAGATTGGGAATACTTTTTATTAATATCTGCTCCATAATTAATTAATAGACTTACAATATTTATATTATTGATTTCAATAGCTTTTGTTAATGCAGATTCATTTAATAAATCTTCATTAGCATTAAGGTTTATTCCTGCATCAAGTAAATACTTAATAATAGTTTCATTTTCATTTCGAACAGCATAAATTAATGGATTATATTCATCATATATATTCATATCTATTCCTGAATCAATTAATAATTTTACTATATTTTTATTATTATTAATAATAGCAAGAATAATTATTGGTAATTCATAATAATCATATATATTGACATCAGCTCCATGATTTATTAAATATTTAACTATATTTTCATTATTATATTTAACTGCTAACGTCAAAGGCATTATATCATCATTAAATTCATTTATATTTATACCTATATTATTTATTAAATGTTTTACAATATCAATCATATCACATTCAACAACACATGATAATGATAAATGATTCAATCCATTTTTTTCAGTAATTTTTGCTCCATGTTGAATTAAGAAATTTACGATTTCTTTGTTCTTTGCTTTAATTGCATAGAATAATGGTGAATATCCTTTTTGATCATTACTATTAACATTTGCACCATGATCAACTAAATATTTTACTAAACTGAAATCATTATTATTAATTGATTGAATTAAAGGCGTTTTCCCACTTTTAGACATTTTATTTATGTCTGCTCCATTATCAATTAAATATTTTATTATTTTTGTCTTTGTCTTATAATTTAGTGCAGTAATTAAAGGGGTGTCACCTTTTATATTTTCTTTATTTAAATTTGTTTTATGATGAATTAAGTATTCAACAATTGATTCATTATCTAATTTAATTGCTGTAATTAATGGTGTATCAACCATGCCTTGCATATTAACATCTGCACCATTATCAATTAAATATTTTATAAGCTCTACATTATTGTTTTGGATTGCAATAATTAATAATGTATTACCATCTTCATCTCGTGAATTCAAACTTAATTTGCAATTAATTAAGCATTTAACTATATATAGAGAAATATTATTATATTTTAATGTATGAATATTAGGTATACTTCTTAAATTTCCTTTTTTATATATATATTTTTTTATATATATATTATTTCCTTGAATTGCACATATAAGAGGTGTTTCACCCAATTTATTTTTTTTAGTAAAATCTGCTCCACATTGAAGAAGCCATTCAACATGTTGTTCATTTTTATATTTAATGGAATATATTAATGGTGTATTTCCATATATATCTTCTTTATTAATATCTATAAAATCAGATAAGTACTTTAATAAATAAAAATTATTTTGATTTAAAGCACATTCTACTATTTTATAGTTTTCTTTAAGTTTATTTTGCTTTTGATTAATTAAAAATTTTAATATTCTGGTATTTTTAGTATTAATGGCATAATTTAACATTATAATAAATTCATTATTATTAGAATTAATGTCAATATATTTTGGTATCAATATTGTTAATAAATCTAATCTATCAGAATATATTATTTCTTTTATTAGGGTTTTTGATAATTGTTTTATTTTATTATTAATTAAATAATTAAATATATTTAATTGACCGTATTTAATTGTATATAATAATAATAAATTTTCATTAATTGAGTTATTAGATTCATTAATTTGTGTATCATAATTCATTAATAATTCAAATAAAGATAAAACGTCTTCTTTTATAATATATAGTAATAATGATTTATTATTTTTGTTAAAGATATTTAATCTTAATCCTTGATGAATAAAAAGATTTACCCATTCTATTTTTTCTTCAACAGAATAATTTTTCATACTTAGTAAAGTAATTATTGGTGATTTTTTCTCTTCATTAATTTCATTTATCAATATATTTTTACTAGTAAATAAAACATTAATAATTTCTTTGTTCTTAATATGTA
The DNA here is from genome assembly GCA_002104895.1 of Anaeromyces robustus. Lineage (NCBI taxonomy): Eukaryota > Fungi > Neocallimastigomycota > Neocallimastigomycetes > Neocallimastigales > Neocallimastigaceae > Anaeromyces > Anaeromyces robustus. The sequence continues at coordinate 52,852 of MCFG01000126.1, read as the reverse complement.
TAGAAATATCAATAGCTGAATTTCCACGTAAATATTTATTCATTATAAAATTAGGATTTGCATCATTATCAATTAAATATTTTATTGTTTCAATATCTTCCTTCAAAATTGCATAATGTAAAATACTATAACCATAATAATCTAATTCATTAATATTTGAATGATTAATTAAAAGTTTAAATATTTTTTTATTATTTAAAAGATATGATAAAATTAAAGGTGTAAAGCAATTATTTGAACCTAACATTTCATTTCCATTTAATAAAATTTTATTAATTTTTATATTATTATCATCATCATTCACATTATTTTGATTTATATTATCATTATTATTATTATTATTATTATTATTATTATTATTATTATTATTATTATTATTATTATTATTATTATTATTATTGTTATTATTATTGTTATTGTTATTATTATTATTATAATTATTATTACCATTATAATTATTATTGAATTTTATATCTATTTTATTTTGGATAGTTGTTTTTTCTTCTATTTTATTTGGAATAATCCAATTTAATAATTCCTTTAAAATTATATAATTTTTATTTTTAATATTTAATAATAGTAATGACATTCCGTTCATATCTTTGACATGAAGATTAGCACCATATTTTAACAAATATTTAAATATTTTTATGTCGTTAGGATAATTTTTCACAATATCTGATAATACTATAATGGGGTATTCACAATTTTTATCTTTAGTATTAATATTAATATGCTTTTTAATTTCACTACATTCTAAAAAATACATAAATAAATGAGTATAATGTAATTTTAAAAATATATTTAAAATTAGAGATAAATATGATGTATTATATTCTTCGATATATGATAAATCTAATTTATTAAAGTCTTTTAACAAATCTAATGAAGTAATATTAAACAATTTTTCAATAAAATATTTCATTGCGTTCACATTATTTAATTTACTTGATAATAAAAGGAATTTTTCAAAATTAATCATTTTTTTTTTAACAGTAATTAATAATTTTTCAGTTATCCATTCTATAATATAAATATTATTATACCAAATTGAAGATAGCACTATTTTTTCATAATTAATATCTTTAATATTTAATAATTTATCATTAATATTAGTTTTATATTGAAAAGTTTTTTCAATTATAAATTTATTAAAAGAGATATTATTTATTTTACTTAAAGTAAATAAAATATTTTGGATAATTTCCAAGTTAAATTCTAATGTGCTTTTATTATATTCAAATAGTTTTTCTATGAAATATCTTAAATAATATTCATTTTCTGTGTTGTATATTAGTGGTAATATTGTTTTAATACTTTCATTAAAATTGAAAAATGAATGATCCATTAAACTTTCAATTATAAAATCAATAAAATCATGACTTTCTATTAAGCATACTGCTAATACTATATTTTTGATATTTAAAGGATTCATATTAAATTGCTTATATTTAAATAATTCTTTTATGAAAAATTTTTGAATTGGAAGATTATAATCAAGTTGATCTAAAATCAATAAATCTTTTGTTATATTCATTTTATTGAAATCGAAAGTTTTATGATGAAATGATTTTTGTATAATAAATTCTATTAAATCAATACTATTGTAATCACTTATTATAGTTAAAAGAGTTTCAAAATCAATATTTTTAAAATTAAAAGTATCATGAGAAAATGATTTTATTAATATTAATTTAATTAAACTATGGTTATCATTTTTTGTTCTTATAATGTTAAGAACATTTTCAAAATTGATATTACTGAAATCAAATGTTTCATGATTCAATAATAATATAAAAAGAAATTCACTTAATTTAATGTAAAATTCGTTATTCAGAATTAATAAAATACTTTCTAAATTAATTAGATTACAATTAAAAGTTTTATGTTTAAATAAACATTGTAAAAAGGAGTGAATATATATAGTGCTTTTTAATTTTTGAAGACATTTTAATATATCTTCTAAATTAATATTTTTAATATTAAAAGAATCATGGTTAAATATTTGTTTGAAAAAGAATTTTATAATAGAATCAGAATACTCTTTATTTAAAAATATTTCATCAGAAAAAAATTCTTCCATCTTAAAATTACAAATCTTAAACATATTGGAATTTATAAATTTTTCGATAAAAAAGTAATTATTATTTTCAAAAGCAATTTCTAATAATTTATACATTTCAGAATTATTAAGAAATGAATTAGATTCAAGGATTATTTTATTACTGTAATTAAATAATAATTTTAAAGCGTAATGATAATTACATTTAAGAGCTTCTAAATACCAATCATATTTAATGTCTATTTTTTCTTTTTCTTTTAAAATTAAATCTTTTAATTGGTGATTAGACAATAATGTTTTATTTTCATATAGGAAAAGTAGCTTTACAACAAAATGATTATCTAAAATATAATGTTCAAAAATCTTTCTTAATAATTTATTGTTATGATGCTTTATTAATCTTATCATTAATTCTGAAGTAATAATATATCCATGATTTAATATAAAATTTAAATTTCTAGGATTTATTAATTTAAAATCATAAAATTCACTGATAATATCTGTACCGTTTAATTTATAATTGATATTTGCTCCCCTTTTTAACAATAATTTAGCTGTATTAAAGTCATTAATACTTAATGCACTAGATAGAGGTGATTTATACCTTTGTATTTTTTTATCCATTATTGTAAAATTAAAACAATGATAATAGAACATAATGAAATTAATCATTTCAATGAACGCCTTATTTTCAATAGCATAAATTAAAATATCAAAATTTTTATTATTAAGAATAGTCATTGATAAATTATTTTTTATGATATGATTTCTTAATTTTGTGATATCATTTTTTTTTATAGTTTCTATTATAAATTTCCTTTCATTTTCTATATTATATAAGTTATTTAAATAAAGGTTATCAATTGGTAACAACAGTTTTTGATATGTAATTTCATTTTTAAATTTATCCTTTTTTTCTTCGGTATCTAATAACTTAAATATATCATTTAATATATCTTTTTTTTCTCTATTATCATTATTAAATAAAAATTGGATAATTTTATAATTATTTCTGTTAATAGCATATTTATACATACATTTAGTTATAGGTATTTTATTTTTTTCTTTAATTATCATCTCTTGTAACTGGTTATCTGATAATGGCAATTTGTCCTTATAGAATGAAAGAAGGCTTAAAATGAAAAAAGTATTAAATTTAGCATATTTAAAAATTAATTTTAATTTATCTAATTCATGATATATAATTAATTTATTAATTATTTCTGAAGTTATATTAAGATTATAGCCATTATTTAAAATGTATATCAAGTACTTATTATTGAATAATTTATCTTTGTATAAACAACTTAATATATCTTCAAAATTGATATCAGCTCCTTTACTTATTAAAAAATTAAAAATATTAAATTTATTTTGAATAAGAGTAAAATAAAGTAATGTTCTTTGCTTTCCATCTATTTCCACATAATAATTTAAATTTGTATATTGGTTATTTTGAATTAAAAATTTTATCATTTCAACGGAAGAGTTATTTTCAATGGAATATTTCAATAAATCAAAACTATTATTTTTAATATTAAATAATTCATTTAAATGAATGTTTCCTTTTTTTATAAAATTTTCAAGTTTAATTACATTATTTTCTTTAATTAACTTTAAAATAATATCTTTTTCTTCTTCATTTGTAATTAAATGGTCCAATTTTTCTAAAAAATGATATTTCATATTTATTTTTAATTCATTATTTTTAATTTTATTTAAAAATCCAATTTTTATGTTTTTATTTCTTTTTTTAAATATATTTATAAAATCATTTAATATTATTTTTTCATCTCTTATATCATTATTATATAAAAAACTTACTGTATCATAATCATAGTTATCAATTGCAGTAGCATAAACAATTTCATTTAAAAGAAATTTCCTTTTTTCATTTTCTATTATATCTTTTAATTTTTGACTTGATAATGAAGTTTTATTCTGATAATATAAAAGCAAACTTAAAATAAATTTATTGCCAAATAAAAATTGTTTAAAAACGAATTTTATAAAATAAATTAAGTTATCCTTAATTATACCATTGTGTAAATTTATTATATCATTTACTAAATTATTTATTAATTTTACGTTAATATTTAGATTATTATTCAGTATATATTTTGTATTTTTACAATTAATAATTAACTTAAGAATTTCATAAGGTATAAAATTAATATTTGCTCCATTTTTTATTAAATAGTTAGCTATTTCAAAGTTATTATTTTCAATTGATACACTTAAAGGGGTTTTTTTAGATACAATATAATTTAATATATTATATTTTCCTTCATGAATAATAAACTTTAATATAGGAATGGAAGTACCATTTTTAATTGCAATAATTAAAATATTATAATTATTTTTTAAATTTTTTAAATCTGTTATTTGAATTTCATTTTCTCGAATATATTTTTTTAATTCAATTAAGTTATTTTTTTTAATGATTTTTATAATGTTTTTAAATATATTTATATCTTTTCTATTTAATTTATTATCTAATAAATTAGTATATTCACAATTTAACATAAGCATTTTAATTTTTTCAACATATGCTAAACAATATTTATATAATTATAATTATTAAAAAAAAATAATAATAAACAATAATTAATAACAAATTTTTTTAAAAAAAAAAAAAAATAAAAAATAAAAACAAATAAACAAAGTTTAGAAAATTCATTTCAATGATTTATTCATTTTGTTTTTTGTAAATATTTATATATATATATAAATAGTAAATTTTAAAAAAAATTTTTTTTTTATTTTTAATTATTTTTAATTATACTTTACGTAAATAAATAACATTGTTTATTATTATATTTAATTAAAATTTTTACACATTTAAATTAAATAAAAAATCATAATACCTTTTTAATATTTCATATTTTATGTTACACAAGCTTTGTCTTATATTAAATTTGAGACAAAACTATCTTCAATTAATCTCTTTCATAATTGATTTTTTTTTTAAATATGATGATAAATAATCCATACAAATAACTTCAATTAAATAATAATAATAATGAAGATATAAAAAAATTTTTTTTTATTTTATTTTATTTTTTTTATTATTATAATGATATTTTAATTGATAATATTTTTAAATGTATATTTATAAACATTATATTACATAATAGTTATTTTTTTTTTTAAAAAAAAAAAAAAAAAGAAAAATACTACAATAAACTAATAGACATAAAATAAATTTTTATATTCTATAAATCATTATTATTAATAATGCTTTTTTTTTTTTTTTTTTTTTTTATTTTATTTTATTTTGATTTTTTTTTTAATTATTTTATGTTAATGTAATAAATTATTATTATTTGTTTTTTTTTGTTTTTTTTTTTTTTTGTTATAAATATTTATTTATATATTTACATATAAAAATATAACTATATATATACATCACCATCTTATAAACAGAAAAATATAAAAACTATGATAAATATAAAAATATAAAAAAAAAACTATATATATATATACATATTTTAAATTTTCAAATTTTAATTATATAATATTATATATATATTTATATTATTATTAATATTTATGGTTTAAAAAATATTATATGAAAAAAAAAAAGGAAGAAAAAAAAATTTTTTTTTTATATATATATGTATATATTTATTTTTCTACTTCGGTATATTCGGTATATTGATTATAACGATATTGGTATAAAAGTTTTTTAATGTTTTTATATTTATCTAAATAAAATTCTGCATTATAATTACAATTAATATTTTCTAAAGTTTCACCATTATCTTTAACATAATGAATATTAGCACCCATTTTTAATAAATATTCAACAATTTCTATATTTCTGTTTTTAATAGCATAAATTAATGGGGTATTACCTTCTTCATCTTTAGCATTAATATCTAAATGATGTTCTACTAAATTTTTAAGAATATTAAAATCATTATTAATTATAATTTTTTCGATCACTTTTATATGAAGATTTACTGGTTGTATATCTGCACCAATTTCTAATAAGTAATTAATAATTGAAAAATTTCTACAAACAATAGCATTAATTAATGGGGTATAATCATGCTTATCTTTTAATTCAATATTTATATTTTGAGAAACTAAAATTTTTAATAAATCTAATCGATTTCTCCATATAATACTATCTATAATACCACTAGTAATATTACTTATATCACTTTTATTTTGAATTAAATATTCAAATATATCTGTATTTTTATTATTATAGATGATATCAATAATTTCATACAATTCAGATTCACTTTTAAAATCAGCATAAGCATGATATTCAATTAAATATTGAACAATAGGTAATTCACTATATTCAATTGCATATTTTATCATATTTTCATCTTTATCATTATCCATATTTTTAATTATAAAGTTAACATCTGCTCCATGATCTACAAGACATTTTACTAAAGGTAATGATTTTTCTTGTATAGCATAAGCTAATAATGATACATTATAAATATCAATAAAATTAGTGTCTGCACCATGTTCAATAAAAAATTCAACTATTGGTATAGAATTTTCTTTTATAGCATAAGATAAAGGTGAATTTTTAAAACCATCAATAAATTCAATTTCAGCACCATAATGAACAAATAATTTTACCAGAGGTAAATAAGATGTTTGAATAGCATAGGCTATAATAGATTTACCATGTTTATCCATAATATTAATATTTGATCCTCTTTTGAGAAGAAGTTCTAACATAATCATTTTATCTTCTAAAGTAAAAAGAGGACTTTTTATTAAAGTAATAATAGGTAATTCTTTTTGATCATTGGGTATATTTACTTCTAATGATTTATTGTCATCATTAAGAAGAATGGTGAATATTTCTTTATTTCCAATATTTATTGAAATATCAAGAGCGGAATGACCATATCCTTTTTTATTTCTTTTGAAATTACAATTAATAAAATAATTTTTTATTAAATATTTTATAAATTCTATATCCTCTTTTAATATTGCATAATGTAAGATATTATAACCATAATTATCTAATTCGTTAATATTAATATCCTTTTGACTTATTAAATATTCCAAAATAGATTGTTCATTTAATAAATAAGAAAAGGTTAAAAGAGTAAAATAAAATTTATTATTACTATTATTATTATCATTATTATTATCATTAGCATTATCAGTATCATTATCATTAGCATTATCATTAGCATTATCATTAGCATTAGCATTAGCATTAGCATTATTATTATTATTATTATTATTAATATTATTATTATTATTATCACTGGTATCTACTGTTTTATTTAATGGAAAATTATCATTTTTATTTTCTTTATTTTTAATTTTTCCATTATTATTTTGTTTATGATTTCTTTTTAATGTTTTAACCATTTCTAGATCATGATGATAAATTGAATTAATATAAGGATTAAAATATTTTATAGCTATTTTTTTCAATAATACGTTTTGTTTTAATAAATATTTAACTGCTATATATTTTTTATTTCGAATAGCTAATTCTAGTAATGGTATATCTTTATCATTTTTAACATTAATATTTGCTCCTTGTTCTAATAAATATTTAAAAATATTAATATTATAACCATCTGTAGTTATAATATTTAAAGCTGTTATAATAGGATATTCATTATTTCTATCTTTAGTATTAATATTTATTTTAGATTTTATTTCTTTATTATTTATTAAAAACTGGAGAATTGATATATTATTTGTTTTAATTGCAATATTTATTAAAAGTGATAGATATTGAGTATCAAAAGATTTTATTTTATGAACATTCCAATGACTGATATCAAGATTTTGTAATTCAATATATTTCAATTTTAATTTATCAATTATAGAATAACCTTCTTCAGAAATATAATTTAATTTCTCTTTCACCGGCATCATATCACATATTAATATTCTTAGAAATTTCATGAATTCTGGAGGTTCATCGGTCATTAATTTTAATTTATTATTTAATGTTATTGATTCATTAATTAATGAATTTAAAAGTAATGACATAACATTTATATTATTCACTTTACTAGCTGCTAAAGAAATCTTTTCATGTTTGGAATTTTGAACATTATCAAAATGTTTTCTAAAGAATTGTTCTAATAATAATATTAAAACAAATTTAACATCATTATTACTCTTTTCTTTTATAAAAAGATTTTCCAGGTTAGAACTTTCAAAACTTAATAATTCACGTTCCATAATTTCTGCCATGAGAGTATATTTAACGTCCTTTATTGCAATATCTAATAATCCATAACTATGAATTTTATTTAATATTTGACTTGGTTCATCACAGTCATATTTTAAAAGTAATAATACAGCATAGTAATTTTTTCTTTTATGTCCAACGGCATTATTATACATATTTTTATTTATATTAATTTTTCCTTTTTCATTTCTAATTAAATTATCTAATTGCTTTTTTGAGAGTTTTTTACCGTTTTTGTAAATTGATAATATATTTAATATAAAATCATTATCATAAATACAATATTGAAATATTGGACTTAATAAACCGTTATTATAATTATCTTTAATAATATTATTTATTAAATTTGTTTTGAAACCTTTTTTGTTAAATCCTTTATTAATTATAAACTTTAATTGTGAATTATAAATATAACCATAAGAATCATATAAATAGGTTGCTACATTTTTTTGATTTTTAGTTATATAATTAATATCAGCATTATTTTCTATTAATAAATTGGCAATTTCATAATTTTCTGTAAAAATTGCTGAAAAGAGTGGAACTTTATATTTAATATTGAGATAAAAATAATTATTAAATAACTTTTTATATTTCTCAGTTACATTAAAAGTATAATTAAAGGTATCATATTGACAGTGATGGATAATGAATTTTATAATTTCATTATCTGCTTTAATTTCAATTGAATAAATTAATATATCAAAGTCATTATTATTAAATTCTTTCAAATTTATATTGTTATCTATAATATATTTTTTAAAAATTGTAAAATTATCATTGACATCATTCTCTATATTATTCAATAAATTAATTATATAATCCTTTTTTATTTCAATTCTATTCATAATAAAATAAAATAAAATAAAAATTAAAAGAAAAATGTATATTTTAATATATAAAATAAATAATTTTAAAATATAATATATTTATAAATTAATTAATAAGATTTAAAAAATTTTAAAATAAAATATATAGTTTTATATTAATATATAACAGTTATTTATCACACTTTTTATTTTATTTCTATTTTATTTTATTTTACTTTTTTTTTTTTTACTTTTTATTTTTTTATTATTTTTTACTTTTTTTTTTTTCTTTTTTTTTTTACTATTTTAATTTTAATTTTTTTAATATTTTTAAAACAATCTTAACTTATTATAATTAATGATTTTAATAAATTAATTATAAAAATAAATTATTACTATATATATATATATTAATAAAAAATATAAATAATTAAAAAATGTTAAAAGATTAATTTTTCTATTTAATAATTAAATTTTATTTATTTCCTATTATATTAAATTATAAATTATATTTTTAATAATTAATAATTTATTTAATTATTTATTCATATGTCCATTTATTTTTATAATATATACATATTTATATATTAATTAAAAAAGTATAATAATTAATAATAATAATAATAATAATAATAATAATAATAATAATAATAATTTGATAATAATATCAAAATAATTAATTAAAATGAATTTATTTCTATATAATATAAATATAGATATATTTCTAATATGAGTAATTCTTTTATTACTATTACAAAGTCTTTAATTGTTCTATATTATAAAAATACAGAAAATGAAAAATATTAATACAAGATGAAGTATTTCTAATTGTCATAAAAAATTATAAAAAAATAAAAAAATAGAGTAACTATAATTTAATGGAAAAAAAAAGTGATTCTATTAAATTAGATAGGTTTGGTTTAAAAATTTTTTGATATGAATAATGCTGAATTTATCTTTTTAAAAATCTATATATTATTGAAGAAATTAAATATTATAATAATTAATTAAACATAAATATTTTATGTATTAATTAATTTATTTTTAAAGGATTTAAAATATGAAAAACTGAAAAACTGAAAATAAAAATATGTTAAAATAATTTTTTTTAATATAAATAATTATAAAATAATATTTTATTATCTCTAAATAAAATACTTAGAAATTTATAATAATAAAAATTCAAAGAAAAAGGAAAAAGAATAGATAAAAAAAAAAAATAATATTGATAAAAATTTATTTTGTACCACAAAAAAAAAAAGTTAATTTTAAATTTTTTTTTATAAATTTTAAACCAATAATTATTAAAATGAATTAATAAAATATTTAGAGTTTTTTTATAATTATATCTTTATGTTTATATTTATATTTATATTTATATTTATATTTATATTTATATTTATATTATATTTATATTTATATTTATATTTTTATTTTTTAATTAAAAAATAATGATAAATACATTAAATGATTGAAGAAGGTGAATTCTTACTAGTTAAACCATTTTAAATATGGATATGAAAAATTTGTAAATATAGAAAATGCAATAAATAAATAAAAAGATTAAGAAAATTCTTTATTAAAATTTGGAATGCAAAATATAATAAATTTTTAAATAAACATAATATAACATATATATAAATAAAACAGGAATAAAATAATGAAAAACTATTATATTACACAAGTAAAAGTAAAGATGATAATATAATTGAGCATTTAAATAAATATGGAACAGATTAAAACAAAACAAAAAAAAAAATAATGAATACCTCTTATATAAAATATAGAGACTTTGGTATATTAATTTATTCTATTGAGTATACTTTTTGGAGGTAGTACAAAAAATTATTTGTTTTTCAAAAAAAAAAGGTTAATTCTTATTATTTGTTCTATATATAAAGTAATTTATATTATTAATAAAGTTTTGTTTATTACTTAAAAAGAAGAAAGAATGAAGTAAAAAATGTTGTCTAATAATGAATTTTTAAAAATATGTTATTTATAACACTACATCCAAAAATATAAACTATATATTATAATATATACTTTTATAATTATTTATATGTATTATATTATATTTAATTTTTATTTAAAGAAGAATATTGTTTACATTAATTGAATCTTCTTTAAATAAATTTAAACAATAACAAAAATAAATGTTAAAAAAAATTATAATTTTTAAAAGCTAAAAGAAATTCGTTTTTTTTTTTTATTTATTTAATATTTTTTTTAATATTTTTTATTTTATTTTTTAAGTGTTATAATGAATAAAAATATGAGCTTAGCACGTGATGCTAAGCGTTCATAAATCTAAATGATTATTTAAATTAACAGAAATTTAAAAAAAATATATTTAAAATGGGTTTCGACGCCGAATCGGTATTCCAACCATACATATGATTGTCATATGATCTTTAGATAATTTACAAAAACACAAAGTAAATAAATAAACACTTTAAAAATTGTTTTTTTTTTTTTTTTTTTTTAAAAAAAAAGAAATAAAAAAAAATTACAAAACTGTAATACATTTTTATATTTTTATACATTATATATTATATTATATTATATTATATTATATTATATTATATTATATTATATTCATTTATTTATTAATTAAATTATATTTAATTTATTAATTATATTACATAAATTTAATAGTTAAATTGTAATTAATTTATTAAAATATATTAATAATATATGTTAAAAATTTTGTGATATATTAACATAAAACTGAATTTCCATCTTTAGTAGAAATAAAGAGTTATACAAAAAAAAAAAAAAAAACCCTTTTAATATAAATCAAATATTGGATTTTTTTTTTTTTTATTATTTAAAGAAAGACAATATTATATATTCTTAAAAAATTATTTCTTTTTATTAAAAGTAATACAATAAATAAAGTCATCAGTATTATCAGTATTAAATAAAAAGAAATATATATTTATATTATATATATAATAATTATATATTTTATAAATGTTTTTAATTTAAATAATTATAAATAATAAATAATAAGTAAATAAATAAATAAATATTAAATAATAAATTTTTAAATTTTAAAATTATTTAAAAGAGTAAATAATAACAAAAATTCTTAAATAAAAAGAAATAAATAAATAATAATATATAAAGTTTTTCTTTTTTTTTTTCATTTAAAAAAATAATAAAAAGTAAGAATTAAAAAAATATAAAAATGAAATTATTTAATGTTTTGTTATGTGTAATAACACTTTTAATAAGTGTAGTTTACGCCGCTAAGAAAAAAGAACCAGCTGATGATTTTTATATTGTTACTGTAAATAATACTGAATCTGACCTTAGTAAAATTGTTGAAGAAATTCATACTTTAATTATTGATAATAAGGATACCTATGAAGACCAAGAAGCTTTTGAAGAAATAGAAAAAGATTATGAAGAAGAAAAAGAAAAATCAAGAGAATTAATTTTAATGATGAAAGATTTTGATTCACCATATGTTAATGTTGTTGCCCATATTAATGATGATATTACTGTACTTCAATCTTACCTTTCTAAAAAGTTAGTTCCAAAAGTTAAAGAAAAAAAGTATGTAATTTCATGTAATAAAGAAAATCTTTCAGTAAGTATAGATGAAACAAACAATTCAACTGTTGTAATAAGTCCAACAAGTCCAACAAAAAATTCAAAAACTTCGGGAATTGAAACTAAATTCAATTTAACACACTTGAGTTATATACTCCTATTAAATTTAATTCTATATTTATTCTTTTAAAAATAATTATTAAAATTTTAATTAAAAAAAAAATATAAAGTACAAAACCTAAAAACATAAAAACATAAAAACATAAAAAAAAAACATATAACATAAAACATAAAGCATAAAACATAAAACATAAAACATATTAATCGAATAAGAAATATAAATATAAAAATAAATTTTAATAAAATTAAAAAATAAATTAAAGAAATAAAAATTTAAATAAAAATAAAATAAAAGTAAAAAAAAAAAAAAAAACAAACTCTAAATAAATAAGTAAATAAATATTTATTTATATGAAAATTTTGAAATTTTCGAAATGATTTTAAATATTTTAATTATGGAACAAAAAATAATTAAAATAAAAAAAAATATAAAAAACTTTATTGAAAGTTATTTAAATTAATTTAAACCATTTTATATTAAAATATAAAAATAATATAAAATAAAATATTCAACTTTTAAATATAAATATTTTCTTAAATTGAAAAAAATATTTCATAAATGTTAATTCCAATTTTATTGTTAAAAGTAAATAAATAAGTATAGTATAAGTAAATAAATATTTAAAATAAATAAAATTTATTTATTTTTATTATTTTTTTCTGCTTATTTATATAATTATAATTATTTATTGTCACCAAAACTATAAACTTTTTAATATTTATTTAATGAAAAAATTATCTTGAAAATTTTATTACCTAGAAAATTTTATTATTTTTATCCTATTTTTATTGTTAGTCTACCTATGTATTTTATATTTTTATACATTTATTGTCACCAAAACTACAAATTTTTTAATATTTATTTAATGAAAAATTATCTTGAAAAATTTTATTATTTTTATCATATTTTTATTATTATTTTTATTATTATTTTTTATTATTACAATTTTAAATATTTTCTGTTTTGTGATTATATGTAACTAAATAAATGAAGTTTATTTTATATTTATTTATTTTTTATATATCAATTTATTTAGAGAATTTTAAAATTTATATTTTATATAATATTTCATTTTCATTTATACCATATTATAATAAAATATTACTATATAATAATGCTTTTTTAAAAAAAAAAAAAAACTACATACAATATTATATAACTTATTTTTATAATAAAGTTAAACAAAAATTGTATGACTATAAAAAAGAATGATTATATTCCAATTACATCGTTGGTTATTTATATATGTATGAAAACTTATATATATATATAAAGTAAAAACCTATAAATATATATATGTTTTTTAAAAATGTAAATAAAAAAAAAAGTAGATAAAAAAAATTATATACATAAAATTATATATACATAAATGAAGCTGATTTTATTAATGGAACCAAAATCGGTATGTCATGTGTAATAAACGTTTATTATTTTTCTATTTTTTTTTTTTTTTTTTTTCTTTTTGATTTTTATTTTCAATTATTATTAGGTTTTTTTATTTTCCTTTTTTTTTTTATTTAATCATTAATTAATTACCAATTTTTTTTCTCTTTTGAGGCAACTTTATTTTTCTTTCTTTCTTGTACCATTTTAACAAACCATTCAACCATATTTGGATCAGTATGAGAAAAGAATAAACTATTAGTATCATCCAGAGAAGCAATAAGTTTCATATCTTCATCAGTTAATTCAAAATCAAAGACATCAATATTTTGTTGCATTCTTTCAAAATGTACTGATTTTGCTAATACAATAACTCCTCTTTGAAGAAGCCATCTTACAATAACTTGTGCATTACTTTTACCATATTTATCTCCAATAGATTTTAATGTTTCGTTAGTAAAGATATCTTTTCTACCTTCACCAAATGGAGCCCATGCTTCTAAAGCACATCCATATTTTTCATTCCATTTTTGGGCTTCAGTTTGTTGATTAAATGGATTAGTTTCTACTTGATTAACCATTGGTGGAATTTCATTAAATGAAGCAATATCCACTAATCTATCTGGAGAGAAATTAGAAACACCAATAGCTTTAATTTTACCATCTTTGTATAAATCAATTAAAGCTCTATAAGAACCATAAACATCATTAAAAGGTTGATGTAAAAGCATTAAATCGATATATTCTGTTTTTAATTTTCTTAAAGATTCTAATACAGATTCTTTGGTAGCTTCGTAACCATAATGTTCAAGCCATACTTTTGAAGTAATAAATAATTCTTCTCTAGGAAGACCACATTCAACAATAGCATCTCCTACACCTTCTTCGTTAAAATAGCTTTGAGCGGTATCAATATGTCTATATCCAGCCTTAATAGCATCTAAAACACATCTTTTAGTATCTTCTAATGGAATTTGGTAAACTCCAAATCCAATCATAGGTACTTTAACACCGTTTTTTAATTCTTTAAAAAGCATGTTCATTTTTATAATCTCTTTATGATATTTTGTTTTGTTTTGTTTTGTTTATTTATTTATTTATTTACTTATTTATTTATTTATTTTAAATAAAATTTTTTTTGTTAACAAAAAAAATAAGAAAGTAAATACATTTTATTTTTATATTTTAAAATTTATTTGCTAATTTTTGATTGGCTAAATTTTTACTTAAAATTTAGTCAATTAAAAAATTTAATAATATATTTTAAATTAAATACAAGTAATATATATAATATGGACAATATATGTATATATCATAGATGATAAATAAATGATATAAATATGAATAACCATATTTTTATTTAAGAAATAATCGGAATATCCTTATTATTACGGATTAAGATGCGGAAAACATTTATGATTAAATCATTAGTAATAACATTATTAATCAAAATTGAAAATAATTATTCAAAAAAAAAAAAAAAAAAGAAAATATAAAATAAAAAAAACAAATAATGGAATTCTTTAATTTATGATAATGTAATAAGTTCCATTTTGTTATTTATTTGTTTTTTTTTATATTACTATTTGTTAAAGAATGAACTTATAATGTACTAATTTTCATAAATTTTAATAATTATGATATATAATAATTCTAAGTTCTCTTTATTTATTTTAACTTTACAATATTTCTTTTACAATTATGATTTAATTATCAATTAAATAGTTACTTTTATTAATAAATTCCTATATATTATATTATTTTTTTTTAATCTTTTTATCAATATCAAATTTTATCGTATATTAATATGAAATTCTATTAAAATTTTATTTTTTTTATATATATTACAATACATTCAAATATTTTAAACTATGAACACCAATATTTTTATTTTTAAATATTTTTTTTTTTTTATTTATATTATAATACATTAATAATAAATTAATAATTTATCAACAAATAAAATAAAATAAAAAAAAATAAAAATAGAATATTAAAATATATATTATTAAATATTATTCTTATTTTTACTGCTTATGGTATTATGATAATAATAATTAATGCTATAATAAACAATATAAATTTTTATTCATTATATATTATATTCATTTATTTAATAATTAAATAATATTTTATTTATTAAATTTTATTATTCAAATAGAGTATAACAATTTTTTTTTTAATATTTTGGTTTGATTTTTTTCTATTCTAATAAAAAAAAAAAAAAATAAACGAAAATATATAAATAACATTTGTTTTTTTTTCTTTTTTTTCTTTTTTTTTTTTTATTTTTTATACCTTTTTCTATTAATTAATAATAATAATAATTAAAATAAATAAATAAAAAAAAATTAAATAGTGATTTAAAATATTATATTTAATATGTTGACTAAATGGTGTGATAGGGTTAAATTTATCATAAGAATTCTATTTAAAAGCAATCATTAAATAATAATAATTTTTATTATTATTATTATTATTATAATTATTATTATTATTATTATTTATTATTATTATTATTATTATTATTATTTATTATTATTATTATTATTATTATTATTATTTTTATTATTATTATTATTATTATTATTATTATTAATTATTATTAATTATTATTAATTATTAATTATTATTATAATTATAATATAATAATAAATAATAAATAATATATTTTAAATTAAATACATATAATATATAATATGGACAATATATGTATATATCATAGTTGATAAATAAATTATATAAATATATACAACATATTTTTATTATTTATTTATTATTATATAGTATAACCTACTTATTTATTATTTATTATTATTATTATTATTATTTATTATTATTATTTATTATTATTATTTATTAATATTTATTAATATTATCATTATTATTATTACTAAATATTATTATTATTATTATTATTATATAATTATTTATTATAATAATTAATTCTTTATTAAAGAATCCATGGTAACTTTTTCAGATTAATACAATAGGGTTACAAAATTTTTTATAAATTATAGATTTATTTAATTTCTTTTATTTTGATTTTTTGTGTAACTAATTTGACAAGTATAAAATAACATTTAAAATCTAAAAACAAATAAAGAAAGCATTAATAAAAAAATATAAATAAAAAAAAAAAAAAAGATAATACATTTTAGTCTTTTTCATTTAAAATATTATTATTATTATTATTTTTTTCTTTATTTTAATTAATTGATAAAATATTGGTATTTCTTCGGATGTCAATAGTATTAATTAAATATAACTTAAAATTTTTATAATATTTCTATATATGGAATAAAATAAAGATGAAAAACTAAATAATTTTTTTATTAAATGAATAAATGAATAATTTATTTTAATATAAATAGAAATGTTAATTAAATTAAATACTATATATTACACTGTATTAATAATATATAATGTTATGTAATGTATTTATTTTAATGATAAATAATATTAATTACATTCATAAACAATACATGCAATAAATAACAAATGATTAATTATCTTTTTTTTTTTCTATTGATTTTAATTTTTTTTCTATTTTTTTTTTATCAAATCATTTAGACAATATGAAGATATTATTATAAAAGCATAAATCAAGTAATACTTTTATATAAAAAAATAAAGGTAATATTTTTTTCAATATTTTTTGATATTCATATATAATTTAATATTTATAAAATTGGTAGTGTAACAAGATTAAACAATAATAATTCAAGATTTCGAAATAGTATAATTGAAATGAAATAGAGGAGATATATTTAATAATTAAGATAATAATTTAATATTTAAATTTTATAATATATATGAAAAGATAAAAATAAAATAAATCAAAATTTAAAAAATATGAAATTTAAAACTTATGTAAATATAAATTTTATTTTTATTTTATTTTTTATATTTTTTTATATATATATATATATGTTATATTTTTTTATTTTATTTGTTTTCTTTTAACTTTTTGATTTGTTTGCTTTATTTGCTTTATAATATTGTATAATGATTTATTCGTAAAAAATTATTTATTTAAAGGAAAAACATTAATAAAACATCATTTTTAAATATTATTCTTAACAAAATAACAATATATTATTAAATTAATATTTACCATAATAATAATATATTATTAAATTAATAACAATAATACATTATTAAATTAGTATTTTTATCAAAATAATAATAATAATAATAATAATAATAATAATAATAATTTCAAAATTAAAAATTTAAAAGGATTATTTTTTTTTATTTATAATATATAAAATGTCTTAAAAATTATATAATAATAATAATAATAATAATAATAATAATAATAAACTTGTAATAAAAACAATAATATATTAACTTTTTTTTTTTTCTAATTTTCATAATTCTTTTTTCTCATTTATAAATTATTATATAATTTAAATATTACTTCATAATTTGAAACAATAATTAACAACAACAATAACAACAATAATGATAATATAGAAAATAATTAATTTTAATAGAAGAAAAAAATAAAAAAAAAAAAAAAGAATATTAAAATAGATATTATAATACAGGACATTTTTTCATTATAATAAAATTCAATAAAAAATATATATAAATAATAATAATAATAACAATAATAAAAAAATATTATAAAATATAATTAATATAATTATTACAATATCAAAATATAATGCAATATCAAAAATTTATTATTTTAATCATTTCATTAATATATTTTGAGGAAACTTTAGCTTCTCTTTGTGGAAAACAAAATGGATATATATGTCCCCCAGGCTATTGCTGCTCAGAAGATGGTTATTGTGGAAAATCTGAAGAGTTTTGTGGTTCAGGATGCCAACTAAAATACGGTATTTGTAACGAAATTAATACTTCAACTTTAAATGATAAGAATAATAATAAAAAGAATAATAAAAGTAAAGTCACATATAATATAGTTTCAAAAAGTAGATGTGGTCCACTTTACGGTGATAAAAAATGTCCTAAGGGATTATGTTGTAATAGATTTGGTTATTGTGGTTCTTCTTTAACTCATTGTAAATTTGGATGTCCAACCAAATATGGTAAATGTCAATATAATGAATCTATTTCTTCTTTCACTTCTAAAACAAGAAAAAGAACTACAAAAACTACAACTACAACTACAACTACTACTACAACTACTACTACAACCACTAAAACTACAACTACAACCACTACTATACCAGTAATCAAACCCACAACAATAATTAAAGAATCTAATATTACAATTGATCCAACAAAAATTACAAAGGATGGTAAATGTGGTCCAAAAAATGATCATAAAGTGTGTCCATCAAACTTTTGTTGTAGTAGATTTGGTTATTGTGGAAGAACATCAGATTATTGTGGATCTGATTGTGAAATTGGTTATGGTAAATGTGATAGTGACAAAATAAATTCTACAAATTCTTTAAATAATGATATTAAATCAACTTCAACAACTTCAACAACTTCAACTACTTCATCTATTACTTCAATTTCTACTTCTTCTATTAAAGTTCCTAATAAAACTTCTACTATGGTTTCTTCTTCTACAACTACTAGTAGCACAAGAGCAACAATTGCTAATCCAACTTTTCCTAAAATATCCGAAAAAACTAATGAATATATCAAAAATATTTTTGAAGATGAAATAGAAATAGAAGAAGAGGATGATGCTTTATCTAGTATAGAAGAAGAAATTGAAGAAATAGATGATGAATTTTACTGTTATGATTGTATAAATTGTGTGGATTGTAAAATATATCCAGAAGTAGCTATCCACTGTCCACATACATGTATTATTAATGAAGATATATATGATCTATAAAAGAAAAAAAAAAATAACTCATAATAATGATAATTAATAATGCTATTTTTTTTTTTTTTTTTTTTTCATAAAATATTCAACAAAAAATCATAAATTATTATACAATATTAATAATATCATTGAGAAAAGAAAAAAAAAAAAAAAAAAAAAAAAGAATTAATTTTATAAAATATTTTATTTGACAAAACATATTTTATTTGACAAAACATACTTTATTTCATTATTATTATTATTTAATTAATACTATAGGCATTTTTTTTTCAAATACGTATTTTACATATTTTACATATTTTACATAAAAAATTTTTTTTATAACTTTTTGTTTTATTTAATGATTATATTGACTTTTTTTATCTCTCTCAATTTTTTTTATATTTATCTATAATAATGAAATACAATACAATACAATATAATATAATATAAAGATAATATAATATTCTATTATTTTATGATTATAACATTTATATATAAATGTTATAATATATAAATATTTATATGACAATCTATTAAAATATTTAATATTATTTAATATTATAGTATAAATTTAGACTTTATTTTTTTTTCATATTTTCATTATTTCTTCATTTTTAATTTTTTATTATTTTTTTTTTTTAATCTTAAATAAATGACTTTTAAAAATCATTTCATTTTTTAAATGTATTAAAGATTATAAAATTGCATAATTATAATAAAATAATAACATAAAATAATATTAAATTTATTATTATTTCCTTTTATATAAATATTATTATATTTTATATAAATAAATATCAAAATTACAGTAGTACTTTTTAAGATTTATTCAAAATATAATAATATTATAATATTATTATGTTAAAACACGTTATTTTATTATTTATTTATTCATCTATTTATTATTTTGAATACAATTAAAAAATCAAAAAGCAATAATATTGTATATCAATAAATACAATAGTTGATAATAAAATAATAATAATCAATAATAATAATCAATAATTAATAATAATCAATAATAAATAATAGTTGATAATAAGTAATAGTTGATAATATTAAAAAATCATAGTAATAATAATAATAATCATAATAATAGTAATAAAAATAAGTAAAAAAAAAGGACACATAACTTATATTTTATTAAAAATTAGTAAAAAAAGGACATATAACTTATATTTTATTAAAAATTAATAAAAAAAAAAAGAGGTATAAATTATATTTTTATTTCTTTTTTATTTTTACATAAAAAATAAAATTGGAAAAAGAAACATGGCTTGCATTACTAACATAAATAATAACAATATATATATAATGTAATAACAAATAAAATTACACAAAAAGAAGAAAAAAAACACAATTTTATATTATTCTTGTTGCTTTTTTATTTTTCATAGTCATATGAAAAAATAAAGTTGAAAAAAAGGAAACATGACATAACTTTTTTTTAAAAAAAAAAGACAAAGTTTTTAATATAACTTAATATGTTTTTAATATTTAATGACTTCAAAAAAATTTAATAGAATATATATTTATTGTATATAGAATATACACATACAAACACACAATAAAAAAAGAAAAGGAAAAAAAAATAACTTTATCATCCATTATTACACCAATTAAATATTAAATATGAAATGGTAAAGATTAAATATAACTAAAAAAGGTAAATCATTTTATTATATAATATATTAAATATTATATATGAGTATATTTGCTCACATTTGTGTATCTAATTTTAAATATTCATAGTATAACCAAAATGATTCATTTTTTTTTACCTGATTCATAATAATAATGTAAATTTTTTTTATTAATTTAAAAAAAGTTAAGTTTTTAAAATATTCTTTTATTGTTATTTTTGTTTTATAGCCTTTATATATAATATTTATATTATGTATCTTTTATATTCAATTTCAATTTTAAATAAAAATAATCAATATTCAGTATTTACTTTTTCTTCTTTTTTTTTTTTATATTTTATTTTTTATTTTAATTCTTCATAATTTTTTATTTATTATCTATTATTTATTATTTATTATTTAATTTTTTATTTATTGACAATGATAAAAATGTTTATATGTATTGTTTAAAATAAAATCAAAATCAAAAACTAAATTTTTAACAGATATAATTGAAAAATATTTTGTTGACCATTTATTACAATAAATAAATTAAAAAAAAAAAAGGTTTATTATAAATATTTAATAAAAATGTCAATAAAAAATTTATATTTATGAAATAATAAACTTTAATTATTATAAAAGAGTTATATAAAATTTTCTATAAGTATAAATTGTGGCTTAATTACAATAATATATGTATTTAATTAACATAAATTTATGAAGAAAATGATATAATATAAATATTATTATTTTATTTTTATATTACTTTATATTTATTAATATATATATTGAAATTTTGTATATTGATATAAAATGTTCTTTAAAAAATTATTAATTTTTAAACTTTATTAAATAAATTGTTTAGTTTCAATTTTCAGAAATTACATCATAAATTTAAAAATTACAAAATTTATAATATAAAAGAAGTATTATTTATAATGTTAATAATAAAAAATATAGATATAGATATTATTTTAAAATTATCATACTTTTAATAATACTATATTTAAAATATTAATAATACTATAATTTTATAATAATAATATTTTATTAATATAAATAATATTTATATACTTTAATAAAATATTAACAATATTATTTAATGTAACTATTAAGTATAAAGCGTAAAAATATAATGTTTCGACATATGAGTTTTGCAAGCCACAATTATCATGATAATTAGTGATAATTATTAATCTCATGACTTTCATTCATTCATTATTTTAAATTTTTGTAAAAATTTATATAATTAAATTAATATATTAATTATTAAAGTTTTGATTTCTATATTCCAAAATAAATGAATTAATTATTATGTAATCATGATGTGACCTTTGAAGTTTCTAAGTGTTCACTTTGTCAATAAATTAGAGTAAATTAAAGATTTATATTAAAAGTTACTTTTATTATTATACATTGATTGTGTTCACTGTACAAAAAAAGGTCCTATAAATTATTTTTATACTAAGATTTATATTTAATTATCTCTAAATTAATTTAAATAGATTAGATATATGAATATTACATTTCTAAATATATTAATATATATATAAATATATTTATATTTAAAGTGCTTTAATTGTTTTATATCTATTCATTCTTTATTATTAATATCTATTATTTTATTACTATTTATTTTTATAAACTTTTTTTTTTTGAAAAACGTTTTTTATTTTTTATTCTTTTATATATATTTATTTATTTTTAATTAAAAAAGTAAAAAATAAGTTTTTCATTTTTAAATTTTAATTAAAATTATTTTTCTGTATAATTTTTTTTGTATTTATTCATTTCTTATCTACCTTTCTTTTTTATATTGAAAATAAAGATACATATAAAGTAAAAAGAAAAAAATATTGTTCAATTGTAAAACCTTTTTTTTTTTATTATTATTTTTATTAATTTATTTATTATTATTATTTTTTATTTTTTAATTTATAAAACATTCTTGTAATTAATATTTATCATTTTATGAATAATTCATATTTTTTGTTCTCATAATTATTATTAATATGCCAATTTTTCAATAATTTTTAATTTAAATGTTTTAATTAATCAACTTTTTTTTTTTAAAAAAACAATTCAATTAAATATAATATTTAAAGTATCACATATATGGATATATAATTATAAATATATATGATATATATTTTGTTTATATGTTTAATGAATTGTAAAATTTTTTTTTTAATAATAAATAAAAAATATTATATATATAAAAATAACTAATATTTTAATTTTATTATTTATTTTAAAATTAGAATTAAAAAAAAAAAATATTAAAATTAAAGAAATAATTCTAAATTTTAATAATTGAAAAATTAATATAAATTGAAAAATATTTTTCTTTAAAAACAAAACAAAACAAAACAAAACATAATAAAATAAAAAAAAAGAAAAAATGAAATTCCAAATATTTTCACTCATAGCTATTTCATTATTTGCTTCTAATACTAGAGCAGCTCCACTAGAGACTACTCTTCCAAATAATGTTTGTGGTCCAAAGTATGGTAACAAGAAATGTCCAGGTATTCAATGTTGTAATGCAGATGGTCAATGTGGTTTTGATAAAGATCATTGTGGTACTGGATGTCAATCTGAATTTGGTGGTTACTGTTTACCAAGTAATGATATTGCAATATGTGATGCTTGTGGTGATTGTGTTGATTGTTATGAAAATCCATACAGTTATCTTAATTGTGAATCTACTTGTACTTATGATTCAATTATAAAAATAACTATGGAAACAGAATCATTAAAATTTCCAGACGAAGAACAAGAACAAGAACCAGAACCAGAACCAGAACCAGAATAAATAATACCATCAGGTGTTTGTGGTCCAAAGTATGGTAACAAGAAATGTCCAGGTATTCAATGTTGTAATGCAGATGGTCATTGTGGTCTTGACAGAGATCATTGTGGTACTGGATGTCAATCTGAATTTGGTGGTTACTGTTTACCAGATAATGAAACTGCAGTATGTGATGCTTGTGTTGATTGTATTGATTGTTATAAAGATCTATACAATTATCTTAATTGTGAATCTACTTGTACTTTTGATTCACTCATAAAAATATCTATGGAAACAGCCTCATTAATATTTTCAGGACAAGAACCAGTACCAGAACCAGAACCAGTACCAGAACCAGTTCCAGAACCAGAACCAGTACCAGAACCAGTACCAGAACAAGTACCATTATTAGCTTGTGGTCCAAAATATGGTAACAAAAAATGTCCAGGTAGTCAATGTTGTAATGCAGATGGTCAATGTGGTCTTGACAGAGATCATTGTGGTAAAGGATGTCAATCTGAATTTGGTTACTGTTTACCAGATGATCTTGAACCTATGGTTTGTTTAGCTTGTGTTAATTGTATAGATTGTACTGATGATCCATTACAAGCCATTATTTGTCCATCTACTTGTACTTTTGAATCACGTATTAAATTAATTCATGATCCAATTAAAGATAATAAACCAATTGAAACTCCAGAACCAGAACCAGTTCCAGAACCAGTACCAGAACCAGTACCAGAACCAGTACCAGAACCAGTACCAGAACCAGAACAAGTACCATTATTAGCTTGTGGTCCAAAGTATGGTAACAAGAAATGTCCAGGTAGTCAATGTTGTAATGCAGATGGTCAATGTGGTCTTGACAGAGATCATTGTGGTAAAGGATGTCAATCTGAATTTGGTTACTGTTTACCAGATGATCTTAAACCTATGTTTTGTTTAGCTTGTGTTAATTGTATAGATTGTACTGATGATCCATTACAAGCAATTATTTGTCCATCTACTTGTACTTTTGAATTACGTATTAAATTAATATACGATCCAATTAAAGATAATAAACCAATTGAAACTCCAGAACCAGAACCAGAACCAGAACCAGAAAATGCTTGTGGTCCAAAGTATGGTAACAAGAAATGTCCAGGTAATCAATGTTGTAATGCAGATGGTCAATGTGGTTTTGACATAGATCATTGTGGTGATGGATGTCAATCTGAATTTAGTGGTTACTGTTTACCAAAATATTATAAAGAAGCAGGATGTATGCATTGTATGCACTGTGTTGATTGTAATGAAGAACCATTCATGGCTCTCATTTGTCCAAGCACTTGTAAATGGTAAATTTAAAAATAAAATAGTAAAAATAAAATAAAATAAAATAAAATAAAATGATTATAAAATAAAATAAGGTAAAATAAAATAAAGTAAAATGATCATATGATATAATAAAATATAATAAAAAAAAAGATTTTTTTTTTTATTCATATTTTAACTTTTCATTTTAAAGAAAAAAAAATAATAGAAATATTAAATTTAAGATATAAAATAAAGAAAAAAAAACTAAATAATAAATATAATAAAAGCAAAATCATAAAAAATATTATATATTTTTAAATTTTTATGTTTATACAATTTAAAATAAAAAATCAAGCAAAATATATGTACAAAAAAAAAATAATAATAATAAAAATAAAAAAAAAAAAAAAAACTAAAAATTTAAAATTTAAAAGTGTAATGTTGAATGTATTGTATAATACTATATATTAAAACAAAAATTATTTTTTTATTACTTTTTATTATTATATTTGTTAATCTAAAAATTGAAGTTATATATTTTTTTTTATCTTATTTTAATTATTGATTTATATATATATATTCTTTTTTTTTTGAATAATTTATTTTATTATTTTATTAATTATTATATTTTATTGAATAATAAGTTTTTTTATGAATAAAAGTTTTTTTTTATTACTAAATTAAAAATTGTTTTTTTTTTTTTAAAAAAAAAGTATTTGTTTGATTATGAATTCTTTTCATAAATATTTTAAATAAAGATTAAATCCTGGTAAATAAAAAAATTCATTAATAAAAAGAGTAAATGAATGAATAGAAAACAATAAATAAATAAAAAAATAAATAAATGAATAGACAAATAATAAATAAAAAATAAATGAATGAATAGTTAAATAACTAAAAAATAAATAAATGAATAGACAAATAACTAATAAAAAATAAATGAATGAATAGTTAAATAACTAAAAAAATAAATAAATGAATAGACAAATAACAAATAAAAAATAAATGAATGAATAGTTAAATAAATAAGCGAATGAATAGACAAATAAATAATTTAATTTTTTTTTTTTTTTTTTTTTTGATAATTTAATTATAATTAAAATTATTTAAAAAAGGATAATGATTAAATAAAATAAGGATAAATTTTATTTTATATTTATATGTATGTAATATATATTAAATAAAATTAATTTTAATATAAAATATTATATATATAATTTATATTTATCATTTTAAAAATTATTTAAAATAATAATTAATTTGAAATATTTTATTTTAAATTAAAAAAATACTATTTATATTTTATTATATTATATTATATTTTATTATATTATATTATATTATATTTATTATATTTTAATTATAATATATTAAATTTTGGAAATTTGGTTCAAAATGATAATTTTTTTTAATATATATAAAAATAAATTATATTAAATAATATATTAAAAATTATATTTATAATAATATTTTTTAATTTATTTTTATTCATCTTTTTAGTTATCTTTTTTTTTTTTTTTTCCTATTGTATAGTATATCCTAGAAAGATAAAACTTATTCTTACTCATAAATATTTTATCCATCAGATGAAAAAAATGATAAATTATATAATTAATTTTTTTATTTTTTTTAAAAAAAAAAAAGTTAAAATATATAGACATTAATAATTATTAATAATTAAATAATTTATCTTATTATATATTTTATTAATTATTTTTTTTTTTTAGTAATAAAATTAAAGATATAAATAATTTTTTTAAATAATAAAATGAAAAAAATATAAAAAAATTTTTTATTATTATATAAAATAAAAAATAGTTTTAACTACTTGAATACTTAAAAAAAAAAATAATAATAATAAATATACACTTATTTTTCTATATTTTATTTTTTACATATATTTTTTATTTATTTATTTTTATTTTTGTATTATTTTTATTTTTATTTTTATTTTAAATAAATAAAAAAAAAGTTGATTTTTTATATGTCATTATTGAAGAAAATTATATAAAGAAAAAAAAAATGAAAACGTATTCAAAAAATAAAATAAAAATAAAACAAAAATAAAAAAAAATTTTTTATCCTTTTATAAACAAATATTATTTATACAATATTCATATTTGTTCTTAACTTTTTTTTTTTAAAAAAAAAAATGAACAAAGTAATAATAATGATATAAAAAAAAATTAAATATATAAAGAAATAAAATAAATACTTATATATATATATATATTATATTTTTTTTTATCCGTTTGCTTTTCTAATATGGAAATATTAAAAAAGCATGTTTTAAAAATTTTATATATATATGTGTTTTTTGCATGAATAGGTGGTATAGATATTGTAATATTATGTATTTTAATATATTATGTGTATATATAATATATATGTATATTGTATTTATTTATTTTATTTGTTTATTATATATTTTTCTATTTATTTATTATTATTTTTTTTTTTTTACTTTTATTTACTTTTAATTTTTTATAATCATTATTATTTTATATTGTAATTTTTTTTCTTATAAAAAAAAATTATATTATAAATTTAATAATTTTTTTATTTTAATATATATATTTCGACCCCAATAAAAATTTGAATATTGATAACTTATGTCATAAATTGATTCTCCTTCATGATTTACATTATGAATATCAGCTCCACATTCAATTAAATAATCTACAATATGTTCATCTAGAGCTTTAATAGCATATACTAATGGTGTATTACCATTCTCATCTTTAATATTTACATTGAGATGATTTGCCACTAGTATTTTTAATAATTCTAAACTACGATTATAAACAATGGTAATCACTATTTTGACATCATTAACAATACTTTGTATATCGGCACCACAATGAATTAAATAACTAGCAATTGCTGGTTGTGAACTATTAAAAGCATAAGATAAAAAGGTAAGACCATGTTCATCTTTTTGAAATATATCTAAATGATGATTTATTAGAATTTTTAGTAAATCTAATCTTCCATCATTAATAATATCTCTTATAATTTCCATTTTATGATTAACTCCATAAATACTGGCACCACATTTAAATAAATAATCTACAATTTGACATTCTTTTGCTTCTATTGCATAGATTAAAGGGGTATTACCATGATTATCTTTGAGATCAATATCTAAATGATGAGAAACTAAAATTTTTAATAAATCAAGTCTTCTTTTCACTATAATTTCTTTTATTATATTGCTAGAAAATATATTTCTATCCCATTGTGCTAAATATTCAAATATTTCTATTTTTCTATTTCTACCAATCGTTTCTATTAAATCGGATATTTCATATTTATTTTTAAAATTTAAGGATGCTCGACATTCTATTAAATATTTAGCAATATTTACTTCCCCTTGTTTTATGGCAAACATTAAAGTGGATTCACTTTCCCAATAATTTTCATTTTTAATAATATAATTAACGTTTGCTCCCTTTTCTACTAATAATACAACTACAGGGAAACATTTTTCTTGAATAGCATAGACTAAGGGGGTATTTTTACGTGAATCAATAAAATTAATATTTGATCCTCGATCCACTAAATTTTCTATAATAAATTTTTTATAATCTATGGGATAGTTTTTAATTTTTATGGTTGCTACCAAAGGAATTTCACCTTTCCCATTAGGAAGGTTTAATTCTATATTTTTTGAATAAAGTAAAATGAAAAAAATTTCTTCATTACGAATATAAATGGAAATATCAAGTGTTGAATTATAGGATTTCCAAATATTTTCTTTATAATTTATATCTGCTCCAATACTAATTAGGTATTTTATTGTTTCAATATCTTCTTTGAGTATAGCGTAGTGTAGAATGGTATAGCCATTTGAATCAAATTCATTGACATCTTCATATTTCATTAAATATTTAAAAATTTTACGATGATTTAATAAATAAGAAAGAATAAGAGGGGTAAAACCGTATTTATTTGTTTTTATTATAGGTATATGGGTTGTATTTCTATCATTTTTGTTTTTATTTCTATTTTCAATTAAAAGTTTGATAGTTTTAATTTTATTCTGATAAATCGCTTTTAGAAGGGGATGATAATTTTTACTGAAATCTTCATCAATATGTACATTATGTTTTAGTAAACATCGTGTAACCATATAATGTTTAAAATGTATTGCGGAGGATAATAATGAATGATTATTACCTTTCACATTACAATTTGCACCATGATCTAATAAATATTCAAATATTTCTAAAGCATTTTCATTATGGTCTGTAAAATTAAACGTTGTACTGTAATACGCCACAATAATGGGTAAATTACCATTTATATCTTTTATATTAATATTCATAGTTAATTCTTGACTTTCAATTAACCTTTTCACTAAATTAAAATTATCCATCTCAATAATTTTATTTAATATTAAATTAAGGGAGGGACAATTACAATTTTTAATAAATGAAGTATCAAAGCGATCATCTATAACTTTAGATGATCTATATACTAAAATTTTAACCAGTAATTTAATTATACTTTCTCTATCATGGCTACAATTATTATAACGGTTAACTTCTAATAAAAATTTTATTAAATTAATATTCTTTAAATCAAATGAGTGCTGATTTAATAATAGTGTTTCCATTAATAATCTTATACCATCTAAATTACTAATTTTATTGGCATTAAATAAAATTTTTTCAAAATCAATACTTTTAAAATCAAATGCTTTATGGGATAACAGTTCAACCAAAATTTTCATTATTTTATTATTTTTTCCTTCTACGGCTTCAAGTAATATTTTTTCAAAATGTATATTTTTAAAATCAAACGTGTCATAACTTAATAATGTTTTAACAAGAATTTCAATGATTTTAACATTAATATTTTTACAAGCATCAAATAAACATTTTTCAAAATTTATAAATTTATAATTCAACGGTTTTGAATTTAATATTTTTATCACAAGTTTATAGTTATCACATTCAACAGCTTTTTCAAGTATTTCATATTTATTTATTTTTTCTAATATTTTATCACCATTTCCATCATTATCAAGTAAAATTCTAATAGCATCATAATTTCTTTTTTTTATTGCATTATAATACATATTTTCATTAATTTTTATTTTATTTTTTTCATTCATAGTAATATCTTGCAATTGTCTACAAGATAATGATGATTTATTTTTATACGTATTGAGGAGACTTAATATAAATGCATTGTCAAAAATATAATGTTTAAAAATAATTTCTAAATTATCATTTTTATGATTGCTAACTAAATCATTAATTAAGTTTGTGGTTATAGCTTCAATATTAAAGTCTTTATCTAAAATATATTTAAGGTTTTCGTTATAAAGACAATTAATTTTATATAAATAATAAATAATTCCAATACCATCACGATTAAAACTGTTAATCCTAAAATTTATATCAGCCTTATTTTTTATTAATAAATCAGCAATTTTAAATTCTTGCCTTGCAATAGCTAAAAAAAGAGGTGTTCCGTAGTCTTGAAATGTATAATTTAAGGTGTTATATTGACAATGATTGATAATAAAATTTATAATTTCAATGGAAGCATAATGTTTTAAAGAATATATTAATAAGTCAAAATTTTCATTATTAAAATCTTTCAATTGAATATTATTTTTTGCTGTGTATATTTCTAATTCAGTTATTTCATCCCTTTTAATAATTTCAATAATTTTTTTTCTTTTATTTTCAAGGTTATTCATATTATTAATATTATTATAAAAAAAACATAAAAATAATCAATCTATTTTTAATTATATAAATTATTGTTTATTATTATTATTATTATTATTTTTTTTTTTTGATTTTAGTTATAATAATACAATAATCTCTTTTTTTTATTTATATAATTGAGATAATCTGTCCTATTCATTTTTAAAAGCCTTTTTTATATTACTAAGTATTTATCTAAAATAAAAAAAAGAATGTTTTTTTATTTTATTTTTCTTTTTAACAAGTATAAAAATAACAGGGTAAATAAAGAAGGTGAGTATTGGATAGGATATTGTATTAAATATAACTTTTTAATAAGAAAAATGAAAAAAAAGAAAAAAAAAGAGAAAAAATTGTAAATACTAATAATTTGTTATTATTAATAATTCTTTTTTATTGTTTAACCAAAACATCTGGCAATAATCCTAATAATCCATAATTTCATCATAATCATCATCATCCTAATAATCATCATCCTAATAATTTTAATAATCGTTTCCCTATCAAATATCCATATCATACCATGATTATCCCATGATAAATATTTCAATTTAAGATATATTTTATTATTACTTTCAAATTAATTATATAATCCTTATTTTTAATTTTAAATAACTAGGAATGGTTTTTGTGACATGACTTGATGTGAATGACTTAATTTAAAAGAATCATCATATTAATTAGACATCTTAAAAAAAATAAGAATATATGTATATATATACCCAATAAAAAAATTACACTATTCTTTAAAATAAATAAATAAGATAAGCAGAATTTATATTGAAAAAAAACATTAATTATTTCTAAATAATTAGTAAATATTTCAAACCAATATAGCGAAGAAAAGGAAAAATAGGTAATGATAACATTTAAAAAAAAAAATTGATGAATAAATATATAGTGAGTAATATTTATGATTTAAAAATATTTTAATCAAAATAATTAGGATTATTTTTAATAATCCTAATAATTATTATTATTATTAAAAATTAATTATAAATATTTATTAAATTTATTATTTTTATTATTATAGATATATATATATAATTAATTTAATAAATTAATAAATAAACAAATGGATGAATAAATAAATAAAAGGATAAATAAATGAATAGATAAATAATTAAATAGATGAAAAAGTAATAAATAAATATATAATAAGAGGATAAATAAATATATATAAATGAATAAATAAATAAATTTAATATTAAATAAACGAATGAATAAATAAATAATTTAATAAATAAATGAATATATAAATTAATAAAAAAATTATAAATAAATAAAAAAATAAATAATATTTAAATAAACATAAAATAAATAAATGAATATATTAAAAAATTAATAATAAATAAATGATAAAATTATATTTTAAAAAAGTTATAAATAAAGAACAATAAAAAATTGAATACATTATATGTAGACAAAAGCTAATATATAATCATCTTTTTTTTTTCCTATTTATCTATTTTATTTTTTTTTATTATTTTAATTTTATTTTTTATAATTATACATTGTATGGAATATTTTTATAATTATTAAAAATGGATGTATTTTTTTCCGACTTTAATAAATTAATAATATATATCTTATATTAAGACTACAATATAACATTATGTATATCTATATATTAGCGTATTTTTATATATTATATGTATATAAATTATACAAAATATTTATAGAGCATTTATATATATAATAACAATTTAATTATTTAATAATTTTATTATAATATTATAATCATTGTAATATAAAATGATATTAATGATATTTTATTATTATAATATTATATATTATTCATCTCAATAAATAGTTATACTGTTAATAATATTAGTAATAATATAAAAATTTTCAAAATATAATAAAAATTAAAGTAAAATACTTTTTTAAAAAATTATTAGAAAGTTTTTAAAATGAATATGATATTCCAGATTATATTTACAATAAATCTATTGATGAATTTATGAATAATGAGTATTTAATTCTAAATCAGATATCGATTATTATTTTAATTTATTAATGAAAAGAATTAATTATTTCTTGTTAAAATTTAAATGACCATTATTTATTATTTAATACATTTATAATTAATATATTTTGTTAGTTTATTATTGTTCAAAATAGAAACAATAATAATAAAAAAATTATAAACATTTATGAATTACTAAAAACAGTTAAAATTAATTTCTTTTTTAATTAAAAATTTAATTTATAAAAAAGATATTTTTTATTCCTTGTTTTGTTACACAAAAAATTATAATAATATTTGTAAAATAAATTTTCTTTTTTTTTTTCTTTTAAAAAAAAATAAAAACTAAAACAACAAACTATAATTTATATAATAAGTAATGAAATTGAAGAAGGAATTTCTAAAATTTATTCCTGGTCTTTAAAGACTATATATTTTCTTTTAAAAATACCTGTTGTTGTTATTATTATTTTTATAATAATAATTGTAATTATCCATAAAATATTTCACAGAATAATAAAAATAAATAGGATCCTACAAATAATGATTTTATTGAAAATCCATGGAATGTACAATCATCTAATAACAATAGTTTATCTCATCCTTCAACAGTTATGAATAGTAATTATTCATATAATATAAATACTATATCCCCAATTCAACCTGCTTTTAATTCTTATTCATCTTATATACAACTACAGTATTATCAATACAACCTGTTATTAATTCTAATTCATATTATATAGAATCTACATCATCTGTTCCTCCTCCTTCATTTATTGAACAACCATATAATTATAGTAATAATAATAATAAATATAATGTTTTTAACATAAAGTATTAAAATAAAAATAAAAAATCTTTTTTTGTTTTTATTTTTATTTTTATTTTAATAATTTAAAAATTATAATATTTATTATCAATATCAATATTTTTGCACGATCTTCATCAAAATCATAATTAATATTATTTATACTATATGAATATAAATAATTTTTTTTTTTTAATAATTATTCAAATTAAAAAATGATTTTTTTTTTAATTTGAATATATAACAAAAATAATTTTATTTAAATGTTTCTATTTAACTCCAAAAATCAAAAAACAAGAACATTAAAATAATATATATAATTAATAATAATGATCTTGATAGTATTAGCAAATATTCAAATGAGAACTTTGAAGATTAAGTGGAGAAAGATTCTATGTGAACAGCAAGTTGGACATGAATAAATCAATCAATATAATAAAAAATATTAAAATAATTAAAATTATTAATAATTTTAATGATCATTATAAGAAAAAAAATTAATATTTGGAAATAATTACTATATAATAATAAATATAATAATATCAAATTAAATATTAAATATTAAATATATTATTTATTTTTTATAAAAAAAAGTTTATAAAAAAAAGTTTTAATTTATTTAATATTTTTATTATATGTAACATATCATATAATAATATATATTATAAAAATTATTATATAAAAAATTATTAATTTATTATTAAAAGAAAGAATATGTTTTATTTATTAAAAAATTTTCATAATTTTTATGCCACATATTTATAAATACAATATATTAATAATTGTGGCATTACTATAGTTTATTATTCTAAAACTATTTCAAACTGTTACACTCAATATAAACAGTGAATTCCCTAAATAAATAAATAAATAAATAAATTAATAAATAAAAAAAAAAAAAAAAAATTTTTATATTATATTAAATGTCTATATATAAAATAATTCATTAATAATAAAATAGAATTAATTACTTAAAGTCATGATTAAATAAATTTACAAGAGTAAATCAATAAATACTGATTTACTTTTATTATTATTATTTTATTATTATTATTTTATTATTATTATTTTATTATTATTATTAGTATTTTATTATTATTTTATTATTATTATTATTATTTTATTATTATTATTATTTATTTATTTATTTATTTATTTATTTATTTATTTACTTATTTATTTATTTTTTTTATTATTTTTTATTATTATTATTATTCTTATTTTAATTAATTTTGTTATTTTTATTATTATTAAATATTTTATATTTTTTATTTAATAATTATTTTATGTTAATTTATGAATAAAAATGTGAATGGATAATATTTTGAATTTAATTATTTTATTTATTAAATATAAATAATTAATATTTTTAATACTTTTATTTTAGAAATATAAATATTTTTCTAATTCTATTTGAAAATATTAAAAAAATAATTTAATAGCGAATAGAATAAATTAAAGTGACTTGACTTTATTAAAAAAAAAAAATTATAAAATCATAATATTGATTTATAATAATTAGTTATACTTTTTTCTTTTTTCTTTTTTATTAATGATTAAATAAAACTTATATAATAGAGTATATTAATGATGATAATTATAAATAATATTATAAATAATAAATAATATCAAAAACATAACGCAAATTGTCACAAATAAAAATTATTATAAAAAATAAAATTAAAATAAAAAAATATTTTTGTATTTCTTTCGCATAAAAACCCTTCATTTTTTTTCTATTGCTGTTTTTTTTTTTTTTTTTTTTTTTTTTAAATGATTTTTTTTCTTTTCTTTGCTGATTTTTTTGTTGATTTTTTTTTTTTTTTGCTGTTTTTGTATTTATATAAAAATATATATATATATTTTTTTTTCTCTCTTTTTTTTTTTTTTTTTTTTTTTTTTAGAAAAATTGTTGAATTTCTTTTAATTTAATATTTTCTTTTTTCTTTTCTTTTATTTTTTCTTTTCATTATTTATAAATATATTTAATAAATATATATATATATATATATTCCTTTATTCCTTTTTAATTTTCAATCCTATTTTCGTTTTCTAAATTGATTAATTCTCAAATGTCGAAGGCTTACTAAATAAAGTTGTCATTAAATTTTTATAATAATTTTTGTTTAAAATTTCTTCATGATTATTTATTTTTAAACTGAAAAATATTTTTTTTGAATCATTTAAATCTTTTGTAAAACGTTTTACATTTGTAATATTAGCTATTGGAATATCATATATTGTTGTATCTTTAGCAATAGCTGGAGTAGTCACATCAAATCCAAAATAATTAATTGTTCTTTTTTCATTTAATATAGGTAATTTTGCATTTCTTATTTTACCATAACCAGTAACATATTCTGGGTATAAAGGTTGTTCTGTTGCGTATATATTATAATTAGTAACCAAATATAAAGGTAATATGTTTTGATTTGGATTATTATTGCCTTTAATCATTTTATTGATTTGAATTCCAAATAATTGACGTACTGGTGAAAATAAATCACGATAAAATGTATATGGTGCATTATCAAAATATCTATAATGTTTTAAATAGTTTTTACTAAAGTAATCCATTAAAACTGAAAAAGTTTGATAGAATTGTGGGTCGTTTTTAATAAGATTACTAATTTCTTTTTTGTTAAGTGCACTTTTTAAATTATATTTTGGATAAAATTCTTTGCTAAAGAAGAAACGTGGATGAACATAATTGACAAAATAATGATTACCTTTGAGATAAATGAATCGTTCTGAAAGATTAGGAATTTTGTCTAAATACATTTCTAAAACATGGATATTTTTTGTATTTTTTGCTGATTCTGGAATTATATCATTTTGATTTATTATTTCAATTCTCTGGTTTTCTTTATTTATCCATGTTAATTGATCTTTCAATTCGTCTGATTGAGTAATAATATAAATTTTTCCTTTAAACCATGGTAAAAAATTTTCTACAGATCTTATTGAATATTTTATTTCTTCTATTTGTGCTAAAATATTATTATTTGATGATTGATTTTCTAAAATATATACAATAGATACTGTTGAAGCCCACTGCCATTCTTTTTCTAATTCTTCTCCTTTATAATTTAATAAAAATTTAATTTCTTCTTTTTCTCTTTTACTTATTAAATCTTGAGGTTCAGAAAGTGTTTCCTTTTTTTCTAAGTATTGACTAACAATACCAAGTTCAAAGTTTTCTACTTCCTTATCTAATTCAAGAAGAGTGGAATTACCATATTTTTTTGGCATATCTTCTGTTAATTTTTTAGTAAAACCTTCAAATTCATGAATTATAGTTAAAATATCTTTTTCTAATTCTTTATAATCTTTTTTTTCAAAAGAACTTGGTTTTGGATAACGAGTAATCATATATTTACTAAATTGATGTAATGAAGAACTTTTGGAATATTCATCATTAAAATTATATACTAATAGATTTTTATCTTTCCTAAATGAATTAAATTTGTCATTATTTTTAGCAGCATTGTTGGTAATACTTCCAAATCTTACCATTTCTTTACTAACTTTTGCAGGAATAAAAACACTAGAGTAGTCTTTAACAGTTCTATTATCAGGAAGTGTAAAACTAGGTAATTTACTAGCTTTACCATTACCACCAAATTTATATGTGTTTTCACTTTCTCGAATTACATAGGATAAAAGTGTTTGATGAATATATACACCATGTGGTTCATAATAACACCTAAATCTGTTAGCAAAAACTACTTTAAATTCTTCTTTAAAAGTTTGACGGAAAGGTTCAAACATATCACGATATAAAACAAATACAGAATGAAGTAGATAACGATATTGAAATTTATTATCAAAATAATCTCTTAAGACAGCACGTGTGAAATATTTTGAAGTATGAAACATTTCGGCAACACTATCTTTATTAATAATTTGATTTGTTTTTTCAATAGTTAATGGAACAACGTTACGTCGATATATTTTTGGATAAAAACCTTCAGAAGTGAAGAAAAAGCATGGATGAATATAATTATTGAGAAATATATCATCATTAAAATAAAGAAAACGTTCTGTAATTCCTGGAATTTTATCTAAAAACATTTCTATTGTATTGGAATCAAAAGTAGGATAATAATGTTCAGGAATAAAATCTTTATGGAATACCATTTTTATTCTTGGATTAGATGTATCTAACCATTTTGGAATTTGATTAAATGTTGCAATATATATAGTTCCATTAAACCAAGGCATATATTTTTCCAATGAACGTATTGAATAACGAAGTTCATCAGCTGATCTATCTCTACTATTAAATTGTCTGAATCCACCATTATATTTAGATTTTATATCTAAAAAATCAACATCTGAACCATCTACCCAAGTATAAACAATAGAAATATTTTTTACCCATTCCCACTCAGGTTCAAGTTCTCCACCTCTATATTCTTTAATATAATCTAAATCAGTTTTCTTTTTATTACCATTTTCTTTTTGTTCATTTATTTTTTCATTTATATCACCATTGAGAATTCTATCGTTTTCTTTGTCTAAAATATCAATTACATCATCTTCAATTATAATTTCATTTTTTTTATTATCGATGTCAATTTCTTTTTGTTGCTTATTAATAATATCATTTACATGATTCAATTTATCGTCAACTTTTTCTGTTGCATTCTTTAATTCATTATTATTTATTTTATTTTTTGAATATATTATTTTATTATATTCATTTTTATTATTATAATTTTTCTTATTTATATCATTATTGAATCGTGTTTCTTCAATTAGATCAAAATACTGATTTAAGGTTTTAATATTATAAAATAAAAGTAATATTATAATAATCATAATATATATTAATATTGATTTTATTGAAAACAGTCTTCGCATTTGATATTTCTTCATTTTTAATTTTTTTTTTTATTTTCTATTCTCTTATTCCCTTTTTTAAAAAAAAAAAAATACAACTTTATTGTATATTTATATATAGTTATTGGTTTTTTTTTTTTTTTTTTTAAAGTTTTTTTTATTAATTTTTTAAATA
Source organism: Anaeromyces robustus (assembly GCA_002104895.1). Lineage (NCBI taxonomy): Eukaryota > Fungi > Neocallimastigomycota > Neocallimastigomycetes > Neocallimastigales > Neocallimastigaceae > Anaeromyces > Anaeromyces robustus. The sequence continues at coordinate 13,679 of MCFG01000126.1, read as the reverse complement.
TATATTATATATATATATATTTTTTTTTTATTATTTATTTAAATTTTTTTTTTATCAGTTTTATTAGATTTTAACTTTATTTAATAAAAAATTCTATAATGCAAAATTCTATATATTAATCTTTAATTATTTGAGCTAAAATAAAAATTATTAATAATTATGAATAATAAAATGGAAAAAAAATTTTTTTAAATAATAAAATTTTATTTAGTTAGAATTATGAGTTAATATAAAAAAAAAAAAATTTCCATTTTATTATTCATAAAATAGAAATAAAATTTTAATTATAGTAAATATTTTATTTATTATTATGACTAATACATATAATTAAAATATTAAAATAATATGAACTGAAAGTTTATATTGGTTATAATAAAAATAATGTTGAAATATTATTAAAAATTTTTTATATATTTTATTTTATATTCATATAAATATAAATATAGATATAATAAGTATAAAATTTAAATCTTTAGTAATATCAAAAATTTTAAGCATAGCAAATCTTTGATGATTTTACATTAGAATTTTTGGCTGATAGTGCTTCATTACTACCTAAATTATTATAATTTTTAGATGATATAACTTCACTATGAACAGATGAAATATTATTATTACATGTATTTGTATTTGTTCCATATTTAAATAAACATGCATCTACTGATAAAATTAAAAGGAATACAGATTTAAACGAATGGAATGGTAATACTGAGTTTTTTGTTAAGATAACTCCATTACCGTTAATAATGTTAACAAAAATATATAATAATGAAAGAAGTACACTGACAATATCTACAGCTATTAAAATAGTATAACTAGAATGTTGTACATATTGCATAAAAAGAGATGGATTTAATGTTACTCTTCTATTATAATTATTTATAAAATAAAGAATAGAAGCAGTACATAAAATATCCGATATGCCCATTACACCAAAAGCTACACCATGATATATTTCGATACTTCTATCATTTAAATAACCTTTTCTCATACGAGTAAAGCCAATTAAAAATCTCATTACTGAAAATGGTACAAAAAGTCCATATATAGTATATTTAATAATTGTAGCATATTTTCCATTTGAAATAGCTTTCATTTTTATTAAATTTAAATAAGGAATTGAATATTCTGTTACTATCCAAAATATTTCATTAATTAGGAATGGAACTACTATACCATTGTTATCACTTCGACTTTCTACACAAATATAAGCAACAGATATATTTTCTATTAGTGCTGCCATTAAACCTGTTAATGAACTATAAAATAAAATTTTCCAGTAATGACCATTACCTACATTATTATACATTAAAGCAACTAAAATAAATTGTATTAAAAAAGAAAAAAAAAATGTATCCTTAAATTGTAAATAAAATCCATCTAGTGTACTTTCAAAATTTTTATTATAACAGGTTCCAGTTTCTTTTGAATTTTTTGTAAGAATATTATCACTCATTTTGTTACTACTTTTTACTATATATTATTATTTTTATTGAAAAATAAAATATATTAAATTATCGTATTCAATTATATGATTTTCTTTAATATTTTGTCTTTTTATTTTTATCAAAAATATTTAATTTTTTCTTTTTTATGATGAAATATTTTTAATAATAAAAATTTTATCGTTTTTAACCTTTTGATGAAATATTTTTAATAATAAAAATTTTATCGTTTTTAACTTTTTGATGAAATTATTATAAGTATAAATATGTTAAATAAAAAAAAAATAAAATGATTATTATAAAAATATATACTTTAAATAGTGTAATATTATAAAGAAAAAATTTTGTGATTAATTTTAATGAAAGAATAAAAGTTATAATTACATTTATTCTATTTCATTATATGGTTTTTCTTTTAAGAAATATATTGTATTTCTATTTTTTTTTTTTCAATAAAATATTAATATGATATAATTATTTATATATAATAATATAATTATTAATATTATAGAATAATGACTATTGTTTTATTTGATGTTAAATAAAAAAAACTAAAAAGAAAAATCTAATTCTTCATTTTCAACAAATATTTTTATATAATGGTAATCAAAAAATTTGAACTATTTTTAATCTCATTTAAGTATAATTAATTAATTCTTCAATCAAATTTCTGTAAACTATAATTTTTTTTCATTTATTCATTAGAATTTTGTTCATAATTCATTTTCTTAATATCTAATAATTAATATAAATAAAGTTTTTATTAATTAAAACTAAAATATAGAAAATAAAATAAAATAATTGATTTTATTTATTAATTAATAAACTCTGGGGAATAATTAAGGAAAAATTCTTTCTTTTATTTATTTAATACATTATTTAATCTATTATATATATATAGATTTAATAATAATTATTTAAATATAACCTTTTAAACTAAAATTATTTATGTATTAATTCTTTAATTTTGTTTATTTCGTATTAATTATATTATTATTATAAATAATTAAATAATTATCGAAAAGAAAAATATTAAAAAAATAAACAATAATACTAATGTATAGATTTATAGTAAAAAAAATTTATAAAATATATATATAAAAACGTTTACTGAAAAAAAAAATTAAAAAAAAAAAAAAAAAAAAAAAAACTGTAAAACAGTAAATTTGTAATTAGTATTATTAAATATAATAAACTTTTATTCTTAACCAAGCTTTTTAATAATATATATCTATATATATTAAATTATATAATTAATAATTAATAAAATATATGAAGATTATTCTTAAAAAAATGTAATATTTTTTATAGAAAAAATAAATATTGAAATAAAATCATAAATATTCCTATTTTTTTTATTATTTTTTAAAATAATTTATTTATTTGTTTTATATTTAATTATTAGAAAATTATAAACTTTCTTACTATATAAAATATTTATTAAGAAATTTAATAATATAATAAAAATAGATTTATATTTAGGTTATAATATTAAAATATAAAAATGTTCTTTTTTTATATTTTTTTTTAGAATATTTTATTATTATATATGTATGAATAATAAGTTAATTTGTTTTAATTTATAGAGTTACAATGCTTTAGTTTTATTTTAATAATTGAAAATCATGAAAAAGCTTTTATGTAGCTTTTTATTATACTACTACTACTACTAATAATAATAATAATAAAGTATTAATTTAATTTAATTTAATTAAATTATATTTATAAATTCATAAAAATTGATATAATAAAAACTAAAGTTATATATAAAGATATTTATAACTAATAAACAGAACGATTATTTGAAGATGTACAATATGAATGATTTCCATCAGTTGATTCTATTCCTGTTTGATAGTGATAATTCAGTATTTTCTTTAGTACTGATGAACTAGAAACATCTTTTTTAGTAATATCTAAATTTGTAAATTCTGAACCATCGGTTGATTTACTAGTGCATGATTTATGTGTTCTTGTAGTTAAATCCTCATTATTTATGAAATCATTGTTAATTTTTGTTATGAATTTTAATACACTATTTTCATTTCGTAATAATGCTAATATAATTCTAATACCATATAAAAAAAAATAATTGGTTAATGTAATAGAAAAATATATAAGACAAGAAGTCATGAATATAAGCCTATGATTATTTAAATTGAAACGTATTATTATTAAAAATACTAAAAGTACAGTGTCAATATAAATAGTATATGTTAAAAATCTAATATCATATTTAATTTTTATAACGTTCCATTCAATAAAACATAAAAATAAAATAATTAATATCACAAAGATAGGAATAGCTACAATAAAAAGAATTAAGAATTTACTTATAATACTATTATTGATTTTACATTTTTTATAATTTTCTCCATCCTTGACCATTCTTAATTCAATATCGTAAGGAAAGATATATAATAGTAGATTTAAAATAATATCTTTTGATAAAAAGATAAAAAGTAATAGAAATTGATGCTTTTTTAACCAATTTATTATTTCACTCTCATCAGGAAAATTGAAAATTAATTGTTGAAGAATTGGAATAACGTTAAGGGTAAACCCTATTGATATTAAAAATACTTTCATATGACATTTTATTATCATTTTATCTCCAATTTCAACGAAACCGGTAATAATTATAATTATTAATCCTAAAATGAATATAATCCAAGAACTAATTGGCAAGAATTCAAAATAGAAATTAAATTTACTGAAAAAAAGAAATATTAATGATAATAAAAATAAACATCCTATCACTCCATAAAGTATAATACAAATTAATCCGAAAGTAGAATTATATGGAATATTATATATTCTAGTTATATCATCTATTTTTTTTAATACTGTTTCTGCTTTCTCATCACCATATAAAAACTTAAAAAAAGTATTTCTTATGTTATATGAATAACTATTATAATCATTTACTAAATGAATTGGTCTTCCTATAAGTTGAATACTTTTGAAATATTTGCAATCTACCACAGAACATATCTCTTCTTCATCATATAAATCAGTTATACCAGAATAAGTTATATTATTTATTACTAGTTTTTTCTGCATCTCTTTTGAGGAAATATATTTAATTACTTCTACTGCCGCTTGAATATTATTTTCGTTTGAATACTTATTTATACCTACATTATATCCTCCAATGATTGAACTCGATATACCTTCTTTAGAACCAGGAACTATTGATTTATGATAAACATTTGACATTGCCAAATCCCAATATTTTATAAAAATTGCATTTTCATCAAATAATTTAGTCATTGTAAAAAGTTCAGTTGCATAAAAAGTTTCATCTTTAATATATAATAAATTAATAAATAAATAAATAAATATATAAATAATAAATAAATAAATAAATAAATAAATAAATAAATAAATAAGTAAATAAATAAATAAATAAATAAATAAATAAATAAATAAATAAATAAATAAATAAATAATAAATTATCTCAATTTTCAATTTCAAATATCAATTTTTATTATCGAACATTAATTATAAATTATATATATAATTCTTTAATATATTACTAATGATAGTTTTTAACAGTATTAATAATATTTACCTAATTTCAATTCAGTTTTTATTTTTTTTAACATATTAGCTGCATTTATAGCAGCTTTACTTTGATATTCAGGAAACGGTGCATCAACAGAATCTCTATATGAATAAATATATTCTAAAATTGAAATTGTACCATATTCATCATCTATTATTAAAAAAATAATAATAAAAATAATAATAAATAATTGAGAATGACTTTAATATATATTCATTATTATTTTTTTTTTATTAACTTTATTTATAAATTCTCTTAATGTTATTATAAACATAAGATATCTTTACCACAAATTAACCCATTAAAGGGAACCAAATCAGTATTATTTAATTTTTCCTCTTCATTTAATATATATTTACTAGTTTCAAATAATTCATTCCATGTTTTCGGTATGGTTTTATTATATTTATCTAAAAGTTTCATATTTGAATATAAAGAATCGATGTTTATTGTTGCAGGCTAGTTAAAATAAATAATAATATCAAAATTTTATTTATTTATTTATTTATTTATTTATTATTATTAATATTATAATTATAATATATGATTATTTTAAAATTTATTATTATTATGATTATTATTATTTATTATTATTATTATTATTATTATTATAGTTACTATAATTTAAATAAAAATAACTTAATATAAAAATTATAAATAAATAAATAAATAAATAAATAAATAAATATATGTAAATATGTTCATTTAATTAATATTATTTACCATCCCAACCAGTTTATTTTCACAACTACATGATTGTGAAAGTATATTTTTATTATATATATTTATATGATTGGGTTCTAAATATTTATATAAATCTACTAAGGAATATCCATATTTATTTGTGTATAAATTATCATAAAAAATAATATCATATTTTGATAATTTTTTATTCAAAATATTTTCTATGTATGAACCATAATCAGATGTTTCAAATGTACTATTTGAACTTGTAAAAGTAATTAAATCTACAGTAATATTTAAATTATTTTTCAATGAATATTCATTAAAGCTATCAATCATAGGTTTATATGTAGGGTCATTATCAAAATATGAAAATGTAATTGCCGATATATCTATTGATTTAGAATATCCATCTAAAAAAGAAAGTATAAATATATATATTAATATTAATTTCTTTTTTTTTTTTTTTTTTTTTTTTTAATATTTATAAATATTATAAAATGAAATATATACATATGAATTTGTTTTATTACTTTTATGTAAACATAATAAAAGATAGAAAAATATTAATAAATGTACCATTTTATATTAATAATTATATATATTTTTCTAATATTAATTTCATAAAATGATATCAAAATATATAATTATTAAATACTATTTCATCTAAAATACATATTATTATTATTTCATTATAAATATTTTATTATCGCTTTATTATAGTTTTATTATTTTTTTGTTTATTATTCTGATTATTTTATATAATCAATAGATACAAAAAAGGATAATTATAATTAATAGATTTTAAAATCGATTCAATGGTTTATATAGTTTATGAATTATCTAATGTTAAATGGTTAAATACTTTATAAATAATTATAAAGTATTTATAAAGTATTTAAATAATTAAATACTTTATAATTATTTATAAAATATTTTATTTAATTATTTAATATTTATAATTATTTATAAAATATTTTATTTAATTATTTAATATTTATAATTATTTATAAAATATTTTATTTAATTATTTAACATTTATAATTATTTATAAAGTATTTAATTACTTAAGTAATTAAATACTTACATATGAATTTAATTTATATATCATTTTTTGGTATATGTATATAATCATTTTAATTTTTATAATTAATTTCATTGAAAAAAAACTATTCATAATAAAGTTTTTATGTTTAAAATTTCTATAAAGTTTAAAGTATCTATAAAAAAAATTACCAGATTAAAATAAATTATTAAATGTAAAAAAAATATTATTATCATTGTTTTTAATTAAGAAGTCATTATCGTTACAATTTTATGTATATATATTAGATTAAAATGTAATTGATAATTAAGTATAGTTTATCAAATATTATAAATTAGAATAATAATAAAGGCAGGATTATTGTACTACATATAAAATTACATATAAAAACAATGTAATTTTTAATATCTATGTTTATAAATTAAATAAACTAGTATTTTTATAATTAGTAATAATTTTTTATTTTAATATAGCATATTTTAAAAGGAATAACATTAACACATATCGAAAACTTTTTTGTTTTCTATATGTTTAAATAATTAATTTATTGGTTTTTTTAAATAAATTAACAAATAAATTAATATTATTATAATTAGTAATAATTTAATTTATAAATAAATATAGATTTTAAAAATACATTGTTTTAATTTTATATGTAGTACAATAATCCTACTTACTTTAATTATTATTCAAATTTTTAATATTTGATAAACTAATGATTTCCTAGTAGAAAATTAAACCCTCAAAATTTTGTATATCATTCATAAAAAAAGAGTATTTTGAAAATAATGTAATATTATATAGTTTTATTAATACAGAGAATACTTAGCTTATAATCATAATTATCATTGTAATTATTATAGAGTACTTATAGATTAAAAATAATTATATCTCTTCATTTACTGTGTATTATAAAATTTAATTTTTTTTTGAATAACAGATAATTGTAGATAACAATTATATAAAATATATATTTTAATTCGATAAAGATATTGTTGAAATAAATTTCTATTATTTTTACTTTTATTATAAATAAAATTCTATTATTTTTACTTTTATTATAAATAAAATTCTATTATTTTTACTTTTATTATAAATAAAATTCTATTATTTTTACTTTTATTATATATTTTTTTATATTTTATAGTTAAAATATGAAAATAAAACCTTATATAATGTATTTATATGTTAAATGAGGGTAGTTTTGGTTTAATAATGGTCAGGTCAAGATGTTTAATTAATAACAAAATAACTAATTAAACAAATATATAATTAATAGGCAAATTTATTTATTAATACACAATAAATTAATTAATTAAAAGAACACTTTTTTAAAATAATTAAGTTTTATAATAATATTTTTTATTAATAATTAATTAAGAAAAGTTTAAATAATAATTAGATTATTAAGTCATTAATTCTAAGTTATTTAGTTAATAATCTTACAAAGATTAAAAGGAATTGTAATTTCAATCCTTATTTATACTTTTTCTAAATCTAATAATTATTAATACATTTAATTATTATAATCTATTGATAATATATTTATACATGTATAATTTTAAATAAAATATATGAATAAAATAATATTGATAAAAATCTAACTATATAAAACTAATATAAAACTATATAAACTATTAATAAATTTAATGATAAGAATTTATAATCTAAGATTTAGATTTATAACTATTCTAATTATTTAACTAGTTAACTATTTAATTATTTTAATTGTTTAGTATACTATTTAATTATTTATCTATATATTAATTATTTTTATCTTTGGATTTTTATAATCTTTTCTGTATAATTAATTCTAGATAAAATGGGATATTTTTAATTATTTAAGATCTTAAGTAAATTTTAAATCTTTTTGAGATTTTTAGAATTCTAAGAATTTCTGTAAATTAATATAATAATCAACTATTCTAATTTTTATAAAAATAATTAACAATTATTATAATATATTATATAAATTATTATTATTATTCTAATTAATATTTTATAAATTATTTGAAGGCGTTTTCTGTATATCTGAATGATTATTATTATTATAAATTATAATATAATTATTGAAATAAAAAGATTTTATCTATATAAAATATTATAATTATTTATTTATGGATCCTTGTAAATATTTAATTATATTTTTATATTGTATAAACCTTTAAAGTCCAATATCTCGCCAACCAGTGGTCCAAATGGGCTGAAATTCAGATATGTTGTAGCTCTTGAGCAGAGCTTCTCAATGAGCATAAAATCAAGCAAGCGGAAATCTTCAATATTTGCCAAGTTATCGTTATTTTTCTTCTGATTATTTTTATTAATATCTTAAGGGTTAAATTAAGTTGATTAATATTTATTTAATTTGTCCAAACCCTTTACAATATCAATTTAAATACTTTTTAATATTTGTTTATTTTATTGAAAATCGAATTTTAAGTGATTTAGTCAATAACGAAATTTAAATGTAATTGATCTATTAGTGAATTTCAATTTTAAATCCACTAATATTCGCGACATCGCTCCCCCAAAGAAAATCGAATTCCAGGCGATTGTCAATAACCAAATAATATGAATTAAAGTTTGGAATTAATAATTTTAAATAATTTATAGTTGAAAATAATATATATGAATATATTATAAGTTGAATAATAAATATATAATATAAAATAGTTGATATTAAATTTTTAAAGATTTTTAATTGAATGATATATTTTGAATATATTGCAATATATGGAAATTTAAATTGAAAAAAAAAAAATTTTTAAAATTTATTATTTTTTTTTTTTTTTTTTTTTTTTTTTTTTTTTTTTTAAATTTTTAATTAATAAAAATTTTTTTTTTTTTTTGAAAAATTATTAAAAAAAAAAATTTTTTATTTTTGAATAATAAAATTGATATCAATAATAGTGAATATTTTGTAATAAAATTGAATATTTTTAATAATTAATAGTCCATTTTAATATTAATTTTGATAATAATTGAGTGTGTATATTGTATATTTTGATTTTTAGTGTAAAATTGTAATTTTTGAAATAAAGATGTAAAACGATCGCATGTTAAATTTTATTAAAATTGAAGTGTTTTTTAATTTTTATTGATTATTTAATTTATATGAAAAATTTGAAAAAATTTTTTGAAATTGAAATTTCAATTTGTTATGAATTTTGTTGAAATTTCAAAATGAATTGTTGAGATGAGTCTATGGTGTGTTAATAATTATTGTTGATATTTGTTTTTTGAATTATATTATTGATTTTTTATATATTGGTGTAAATTAAATTGAAATTAATGTTTGCGAATGTTTTTATTGAAATTGATTAATAATTCTTGGTAACGTGGGTCGTTTTCAATAACTGTTGCAGGCACCCAGTGCCAGGTTAGTCTATGTTTATATCTTATTTTGTATTCATATCGTTTTTCTTTATAGTTGGTCCTAAAATCGGCTATTTCTACTATTTCGGCGGTAGTTTCTTTGTATTTTTTCCTGTTTTTAAATATTTCTGGAGTAGAAATGTATGGTTCTAGCTCAGAAATATGGAATACTGGATGATGTTTTGGGAAAGGTGATTTCGAAATGTCGATTTTATAATTACCATTAGGTAGCACTTCCAAGATTTTGTATGGTCCATACTTGCGTGGAGCAAGTTTTTGATTTTCATTAGTAGCAAACGCTGGTGGAGCATTAATCCATACTTTTTCATTTTCTTTTAACTCTGGTGCAGCAATTCTTTTCTTATCAGCTTGTCTTTTATATAAGTCTTGTGCACGCATTAACACTTCTTTAACTAAAGGAAAGTTATCACCTACATTTTGAATATATTTAAAATTAGAGTTAGTACCATTAAATAAGAAAATATCATCAATTGATGGATTAAAACCATAGTTAATAAAGAATGGAGTTTGCTTAGTAGACTCATTAATTGTATTGTTATAAACAAATTCTGCTAAATGTAGCCATTCAACCCAATCATCGTGGAAAAAGGCTCTTGAGTAGCATCTTAAATATTGTTCGATGAATGAATTACAACGTTCTACTTGACCAACTGTTTCATGATGGTCGGTAGTAGCAATCTTTGGTTGAATCCAAAGTTTTTCCATAAGTTCAAGCCATAAAGCACTAGTGAATTGCGTTCCTCTGTCAGTGTAGATATCTTCAGGTAGTCCATGCAATCTAAATATGTGTTTTATGAATGCTTTGGCTGTTTCTTCGGCAGTAGGTATTTCTTTAAATGGAATTAAGTGAATCATTTTTGAAAAACGATCTACAACAACCATAACTACTGTATATTTTTTAGATTCAGGTAGTCCACATAAGAAATCTATTTCGATTGACTTCCAAGGGCGATCAGGAACTTCCAAAGGTCTTAATAAGTCATATCTCTTGTGTCTAGTAACCTTATTTCTAGCACATTGATCACAAGAGTTGACAAATTTCGTAATATCTTCATGCATCTTTGGCCACCAAAAGTTTCTAGAAATTAATTCTTCAGTTCTTCTTATACCTAAATGTCCAGCAGTAGGTTTATCGTGATATCTATTTAATATTTCTAATCGTAAAGAAGCTGGAACATAAATAAGATTATTGTATAAAATCATATTATTTTTAATTTGAAATTTATTCATTTTCCTAAATGGTCGATAAAAGTAACCTTGATTAGCATTGTTTGGGCTAAAGTATAAGTGAATATCTTTAGCTGTTTCATCTTCCTTGGTTTCTTCAATAATTTTATCGATCAAAGTACTTACAACACCTATTAAACATGGAGTAGTAGAGATATTCTTGCTATCTAAAATGTGTTCTGGGCGTATTTCTTCTAAGTCTTTCTCATAATCCGGTCTTCGTGACAAGCTATCTGGTTTTCCGTTTTTTCTTCCTTGGCGATAGATAAGCTGAAAATTATATTCTTGAAAGAATAAATGCCAACGATGTTGACGTTGATTTTCAACTTTTCCTCCTAAAGTATATATCAAATTTTTATGATCAGTGAATACCGTAACTTGATACTTAGCTCCCAGTAGTAAGTGTCTCCAAGTAGAAAATGCACTTTTTATAGCTAATAGTTCTTTTTCTGTTATTGAATAGTTTAATTCAGCATTGTTTAAGCTTCTGGAATAATAAGCAACAGGATGAAGTTTTCCTTCATCATCCTTTTGTGATAAAATTGCACCTATTGCGAAGTTACTTGCATCACACTCCACAATAAATGGTTTTTGTGTATCTGGATGTAACAAGATTGGAGAAGTAGTAAGTCTTGTTTTTAATTCTTGGAAAGCATCTTCACATTCTTTCGACCAAATAAATTTTATATTCTTTTTAGTTAAATTGTGCAATGGCTTAGCTATAAATGCGAAGTTTTCAACAAAGCGGCGGTAATAATTACATAAACCTAAGAATCTTTGTATATCCTTGACACATTTTGGAGTTGGCCATTCTTTTACTGATTTAATTTTATTTGGATCGGTAGCTATTCCTTTTCCAGATATTACATGTCCTAAAAATTCAACTTGTTGTTTATGAAATTCACATTTCTTTGGTTTAACATATAAATTATTATCTAATAATGTTTTTAATATTGTTCTAACATGTTCAGTATGTTCTTCTAATGATTTTGAATAAATTAATATATCATCTAAATATAAAATAACAAATTTTTCTAAATATGGGCGTAAAACTGAATTTATAAATGATTGAAAAGTAGCAGGAGCGTTAGTTAATCCAAATGGCATTACAAGATATTCGTAATGTCCATATTTTGTGCGAAAAGCTGTTTTATATTCATCACCTTCTCTTATGCGAATTAAATTATAAGCAGAACGAAGATCTAACTTAGTAAAATAATTTGCACCTTTTACTCTTTCAATAATATCTGTTATTAATAATAAATAATAATAATAGTAATAATAAAGAATGCTAAAATAATAATAATAATAATAATAATTATAATAATAATAATAATAATAATTATAATAATAATAATAATAATTATAATTGATAATAATAATAATAATAATAATAATAATAATAATAATTAATAATAGTTAATAATAATAATAATTAATAGATGATAAATAATAAATAAATAAATAAATAAATAAATAAATAAATAAATAAATAAATAATAATAATTTATAATTTATAGTTTATATTTATAATTTATAATAATAATAATTTATAATAATAATAGAACAATATTTTAATTATAAAAAAATGTCATTTCATTATTCTTATTCTTATAATAACAATATTTTTTATTTTTAATAATAATAATAATAATAATGATAATGATAATAATAATGATAATTTATAATAATAAAAAAGTAATTATAATTATTATAATAATTGATTAAAGAATTTTATTTATATTATAATTTATTGTAATAATAATTGATTAAAGGGATATTTATATATATATATATATATATATAAAACAGTCTATAACTTGTATAAAATATATTTGTTTAATATTTATTTATTTGTATATATAGTATTCTATACATTATAAAAGCAAGTTTTATATATATATATAAATAATTTTATTATTTTATATTATTTTATTTTTATATCAAAAATACCATTTTTAGTGTACTTTTATGTTTAATAATATTTAATAAAATTTATATAATAAAATCCTTTTAATATTATTGAATTTATAAAATTTACAAAAAAATTTTTTTAATAATAAAACTATTAACAATTTAATTATTAATAATAATATTTATTATAAATTATTATTATTAACTATTAGTAAAAATAATAGATTTATTATAATTATTAGTTTAAATAATAGATTTATTAGAATTATTAGTAGAAATAATAGATTTATTAGAATTATTAGTAGAAATAATAGATTTATTAGAATTATTAGTAAAAATAATAGATTTATTATAATTATTAGTAAAAATAATAGATTTATTAGAATTACTGGTAAAAAT